>VDFB02148575.1:0-16466 GCA_007258455.2 Sequoia sempervirens | reverse complement strand
AGATGGATGAAAATATAGTGGTGGAGGTGAAAGAGTGTGAAGAGGAAGTGAGGATAGAAGTATTTTATTTTTCATGAGCTTGCTAGTGATGATTTATATACAAGAAGAGATTTGTATGATGTTGCAGAGGATAGTGTAAATGCAATTTGGTGGAGGTGGATGGACTATGGTGGGTTGAATCCCATAAGATTGGAGGAGAATGTGACACTAATACATTTTGAACCATTTTTTGAGGATGTCGGGCCAAAATTTCAACGTTTCAAATGTCGTCAAAATTTTGATGCAAAAATAGCGACAAACAGCCATCGAAATTCTGACGGGTTGTCATCGAAAAATGGTTCAAAATGTATCAGTGTGAGATACACTTGGAGGAGGTGGTTGAGTTATGGTAGAGTTGATTCCACATCAAGAAAGAGGAGTAAAGAGAAGAGTTGTGAAAGGAGGAGGATGCTTGCAGTTCCAGCTAGGTGTTGGAAGAGGAGAAAGAATAATCAATTGGAGGTACCAAATTTAGTGATGGAGTTTGCTAAATATTGCTTGCAACCTAAAAAGGTGGTACTACCACTCAACTCCATTTTGTGAATCCATATTCACAATTTTTTTCCTACCCCGAGTGTTTGATGCAGGAGAATCCTGGGTTGTGAGAGCAATCTTGCATCACCCAAAAATGATTTATTTATTTTTTGAAATAGTTTAGATTTTAATATCCTAGGTGAGAAATTTGTAATAAATGGCCAAATATTTTATTAAATATTTTTGGTCATATTTTATGTGGCAACCTTATTGTAATTTGGAAGCATTTTGGTGGCATTTACAAGGCTAAATCTTCAAACATTCCTTCTTGGGCATGGATTTGGGGAGTTACAAATTTTTGACAACTCATTAAAGCTACTCAACTATAACATGGAAAAATATAGACACCCATGTTGTGTTGACTACAACTTTTCCAAGATTGGGCCTATTTGCTAGGAGTGGAATCCAATTTGTTGCCTATTCTTGGGAGTGGTTTTGCTTTTTTGCTTTTTGTTGATAATTTAATATTTTTTAATTCATTTTCAATGCATTCTTCCCAGGTTGGGCATGGAAGATGGAGGCTACAAGAAATGGAGGTAGTGGATGCCTTATTGGAAGGTGATTTGATAATTTTTGGAGTGGATGATTCTTCCAGATTTTTGGGGAAGAGAAGGGGAGGTATGGATTTTATTGGAGAAGGTGTAAAAGAATTTTTTTTGTAGGTTTTGAAGGTGTGTTGCAGCAGAAAATGGATAATGAAATCCATGGTTGAAGATTAGCAAATTGGTGATTGAAGATTGTAGATTGTGGAGCCAATTTCACAGTGTATGAGGGTGATTTGAAGAAGAAGAATCTGGGGTTTGTTTGTGATTTTTTTTGTCATATAGCAGATTTATATTTGTTTTGAAATGATTTTCTTCAGCCTATGTGGCTGCACAAACTTGTGTAATCATATTTTATTGTAGTTGAGAAACTTTGTTGCAAGTTAAATAGAGAAGATTAATTTTTTTGTTGCAAACTTTTACATCTTGTTTATTGGTGTTGGTGTTGAATGATTTTGTGTGAGGGTTGTGTGAGATCCCCCTTGCATCACAAGTTTTTGCCAAAATTTCCAATTTTTACAATACTACAGGTACTCACACCAGGTGTTGTAATATGAATTCCTCATTCAAATTCAGATCAGATCTAATATAGATCTAAAAGTTAAAAAATGTATCTTTGTTGGTTACAATGAGCATGTGAGAGGCTATAAGATTTGGAACACATTAACTCAAAAAATAGTTTATTCTAGAGATGTGATTTTCAAAGAGTTTAAAATATTTTTAGGTCCTTGACAATCAAAGGAAAAGGAAAGTAAATAATGTATTTTGAGACTAGGATTGCAAATAAATAAGACACATTTTATGACAAATATAATGTTGGATTAGAGGATAGAGAGGACACAGAGAAATTGGGTGAGATTTTTCAGTAGGATGAGCATGTAGAGAAGCAAGAAGATTTTATTATTCCCCCTTTGAGATGATCCAAAAGTCAAGAAAACCTAATTGACATGTATATTTCACCATATTTTTATTATGTACTTAATTTTTTATTTATTGATGATGAACCAATATCTTTCAATGAAGCTCTCTTTTAAGAGAATAGTGAACTTGGGTGTAGGCTACACAAGAGGAGATAATGACATTGGATAATTGTTACACCTAGCATATTGTTATTTTTCCCAAGGGAAAGAATCCCATTCGTTGCAAATAGGTATAAAAAATAAATTTAAAGTAGATGGTTGGTTGGAGAGATACACAGACAAACTAGTGACCAATTTTTATGAAATAACTTGCACAATAGAAGAAAATAATAGGAAAATGCTTCAAATACTTGATCATAATATGCTACTTTGAGGGGGAAACATCCTAATCCAATTCGAGGGGGACACCTCCAATATTCTTCAATAAGAACACAACACTCAACATGATGCTAATAACCTACCTATATCTCCTATACATACCATACTTATGCCTAGGATATCACCCAGGCTAATCTAGATAACCCTATATAAGCCTTACGTTGACCTAAATAACTCAATAATAATATAATAATGATAATATGACTTAATTAAGAGTTAAGCTAGCCACATGCTGACTACTCATAACACTATACACTCTATAGGGGTAGGAGTATAATGTTTCCCTCCTCTTTATAAAAGAATTATCCTTCTGAAGCGCCTGACGCGGAATGGATCTCGGACGTTCTCGAAAAGCGGAATTCGATTTCGATCCGGATGATGTTCGACACTGATCAAAATACTCTAAATTTTTTCTATAACTTACCAAGACCTTAGAGGCTTCACTTTCCCAAAAATTAGGTGTTGTACAACCTTGAGTGTGAATTTTTTGGAAACCCTAATTATACAATAAATCACTTAATTATGCTCCAAATACTCTATTTTTTTAAATTTAGGCTCCTCTCTTACTTCTTCACAAACGTACTAAAATGAAAGAACAAATTCATCAAGATTTGGAAGATATGAACTTTCCACATAAATTGGGCAGAAACCCTAATTTTGTAATAAATCACTCAATTTGTTTCAATTCCTCTTAAATATGGATTGTAGCTGATCCAATATATTATTCAAAAACCCATTAAAAATTATATTTTTTTTCCAAAATTTGGGAGATATGTGTTACAAAAAATGACCTTCAAAATTGAAAAAAATGCCTTGTTGTAACAATACCAAGATCATGCTTTGATACCACTTGTTATGAAATAACTTGTACAATAGAAAAATATAATAGGAATATGCTTAAAATACTTGATAATAATATGCCACTTTGAGGGGGCAACTTTCTAATCCACTTTGAGGGGGATACCTCCAATATTCTTCAATAAAAACATAATACTTAACGTTATGATAATAACCTACCTATAACTCCTATATATACCATACTCATTCTTAGGATATCTCCCAGGCCAACCTAGATAACCCTATATAAGCCTTAGGCCGACCTAAATAACTCAATAACAATATAATAATGATAATATGACTTAATTAAGATTTAAGTTAGCCACAAGATGACTACTCATAACACTATACACACTATAGGGGTAGGTGCATAACACCAAACAATAATCCTAGGGAGAGGGAGTTGATTTTGGTGATTTTTTTTTCTCATATTGTTAAATTATCTTCCATTAGATCATGTTATTTATTGCTATATCTTGTGATTTTGAGATTGAGAAAATAAATATTAATGCTAATTTCTTGCATGGGGATGTTGAAGAATAAATTTATATACATCTATATGGATTTAAGGTAAAAGGGAAAGAGAATTTGATTTGTAGGATAAAATGATATTTGTATAGTTTAAATAATACTTTAGATGTGATCAAAATTTTGATGTAGTTTCTTTGAAGTTAGATTTTTTAGAAGTGTAGATAATCATTGTGTTTAAGTGCATTAATGATAGAATTATAATTGTTGTCTTGTATGTCTATATGAAATGTTTATTGGTAGAATTAAGGCAATGATTATGGAGCTCAAAAATTATCTTTCTAGTGTATTTGACATGAAGGATCTAGGAGCGACAAATTTATTTTGAGATTGAAAATTAGTCTAGGGACCAAATTCATAGAAATATTTGGTTTAATTTTTTCTATGCACAATTACAAACAAGTGATTATTCGTTTACCTATAGATACAAAAAATTTATTAGATATGTGTCATATTTTTTATGTTGATGTAGATTATATGTATAATTTGAGTTATGCTAATGTTGTTGGTAGCCTAATGTATGTGATGGTTTTTACTAAACTAGATAATACCCACACGGTGGGAACTCTTAATAGGTTTATGTTTAACCATGGTAGAGAGTATTTGACTTTTGTTAAGAGGGTATTTAGATCTTTGTGAGGGACTTATGATTATTTTTTATTTTATCATGGTTCTAATGATATAAGAAACTTATTGAATATATGTGACTTTCTTGATGTAGATTGGGTAGGAAACTTGGATAATTTAATGTCTACTAGTGGCTTCATATTTTTTTCTATTTGGTGGTGCTATTAGTTGGATGATTAAGAGAGAATCTATGGTTTCTTTGTCTAATACAAAGTAAAGTATATGACTACTACATATTCCTACAAAGAGGTAGAATGGCTATAGAGAGTGTATTTAGGATTTAATTTTGATTGTTGGATGATTTAAATCAAATGTGACAATTAGAGTGCTATTTATTTGACTAAGAATTCCATGTAACATGATCATACCAAGTATGATAGATAACAAAAATTTATTGATAAGATGTTGTAGAATAGTGAGGTCATATCATAGATGGTTGATACTCAAGAGAATGTTGTAGATTCACCTATTAAATTAATGAGCACAAATAAGTTCTTATAGTGTAGGGAGGTCATGGGATTTTAATTTATAGTTCCTATTATGCCATTAAAATGTATGATATCAAGTGGACGAATGTTAGGATAGTGTGTTATTTAATTGCAATCTTATTGTATAATGTTGCATCTCCAACTTCCTTGGAATGGATATTTGGATGCTCATGTAGTTGAGCGATTATTATTTTGTTATTATTATCCTAATTGAATTCAAATATTAGTTATAATATAATTCAAGGAAAAAGGTGGAGTATGATGTTGGTGGTTACAAATTGAATATAGTTCATTCATGTCACTTAACCATTCCTAGGTGCTAGGTGGAGAAGTGGATCATCTTCTTAATTATTGGGTGGGTCCCACATGTTTAGTGGTCTCATATTGGAGCACCAGATATGGGGGAGTGTGCCCATGAAGTGGAGTAGTTAAATACTTTTGTGAGTTATGTTTACTATTCATAGATGTATTTATTTGTCACATGGGGCCTTGGGTTTTCACCATACCATGGTTTTTGGTGGTCTTGGTTTTAAGAATCCACTTGTAGTTTCCTCTCAAATCTTTATATACTATATGAATTGGATAAATATTTTATGAGTTATTTATAGTTACACATGTGCTACTATAATGATACCAAATTAAATGGAGAAGTTCATTAATTATGTGTTCTTATTTTAAAAATGAATATAAACTTGTGCTCTTTTTGGTGATAGAGTTTTTTTCTAAAATGATTTCTTCACACACATCTAGTGTTGTGTTTAAATTTATTTATTTTTATTTCTTATTTTTCTCACATTCATTTTATCATTAATAAAATGATGACATAGTCTGTATTTTTTATTTACATTTCTATTAACAATATTTCATTTGTATTATTTTACCAAGTTGTGTATATAATATTTTTAATAACCTTCTAATGTTGCACTTAATATTACATCTTAGTACCATGTCACATCCTAATACTAGTCAAAACACCCTAAGGAATAGAGGTATGTTCTTCTCTGTAGGTTTACCTCACCCCCAAAAGAGTGATGAATCTATTTTCATAGAGGGGTCAAATAGGGTATATCAAGGAAATGCACCATCTTGATACTCCTGGCTTTGTAAAAGAGAATAAACTATTAATCCTTATGCCTCAACTATGAACCAAACGTGGTAAGTAACTTATGGGAATGGTGTGAATCCCGTGCACTAATCTAAAGAACGTTTTAGAAAGACTTGGATGTGTTTCTAGATACAAGTGTTTAATGACTACCGTGAACACTGCAACATATGCAACAAATACATGAGACACTTAAGTCTCTAGATTAACCTGTGCAACCAATGCATTACGTTCACATGAGGACTATTGGCACGTCATGGCATTCCCACCCATATTTGTGCTACTTTCTTTTGATTTCACACACTTTAATATAGCCCGCTGGTAAACATGCTTTTAGGGTCGCTTATGAGTTCTCCATTGCAGGATATGTATCATAAGCATGCCCTTATCTAATAAAAGGGATGAACAACAAAAAAATGAAAAGATCCCAAAGTGTTTCTCATCACCCAGGATCGTCAAAAAAGATGCAGGGGGAGAGGATACACACTTGGATTGCCAATCACGGAAGACACAATGAACAATTTATCACAATTAGATTTTAATCCCAAATTATGTTTTATAGATTAGAATTCATGTTTTAAAAGCACCAAATTCAAATATTATAGACTTCAAACACTCATACAAATGTTGTAAACCAATTTGTTGTCATTGCAATTCAATTTTTAATCTCAAATAAAATGTTTTTAGATAGAAATTCATGTTTTTAAAGCACCAAATTCAAATGTTAGAAAATTAAACATCCATACAAAATGATTGAAAATAAAATGATCTTGAAGTTCTGGAAGAAAATGCGTTAGTAGCTTAAGCCTTTAAGAGTCTTGGACCGTTTGCCAACCCTATAAGCAAATGATTAGTAGTTTCAATGAAGGATATGCCATCACCCTATAAAAGCTGCACCAACAACATTAGATAATCTCAAAACACAACACACAACAATTGTGTTAGGGTTAAAGGTAAATTAAGTGTATCACTAATTTTTGTAGGTAGGCACTCTCTTGCACTTCTAGAGGGTTTTGCACCTAAAAGGAGAAAGGTAACCCACAAAAACTTGGTGATACACTCAAGATTAATGCTAGTATGATTGAAATATGTCTAAATTCAATGTCCTAAATGCAAAGAAATGATAAAAGAAATGAATTATTGATATAAAACCTAAGAAATGCAAGTTGTTTGAAAACACATTGTTGTATGCAAAAACACCTAGAAAGATGAATATAAATGCAATCCAAGTAGAACAGAAAAGCAAAACAGAAAGTATGCACCTAGAAATATGTTGAAGACTGGATTGAAGACTGAAAATGTTGTTGATCCTAAAAATTTGGCCTACTAGGACACTTATGCCATTCTAGGCGACCTAGTCCAAGATTTGGAAAACTGCACCGGAGCCCATTTCAGTCAAATGGGTATCCAACCTACATAGCTAAAACTTTTGAAAGGTAATAGTGGTTGGGACTAAGTCACCACTGCTATGACTTAGTCCACTGACCCTAAAATTTGAGAGGGAAATGAAATCCTTCACTTTAATTTCGTTCCTCGAGTAGGTGGTTGCCTCCTAAACTCCGGATTTTTGGCCTCTTATAAGTGACTTTTGTGGATATTTTGACTTTGCAAACAAGGAGATGTCTTCAACAACTTTGAAAACTATTCTTCAATGATCTTCAAACCTTCAAAGTACCTAAATCTGCAAACACACAAGGAAAGAGAAAGAAATGGTGCATGTTAGGGATGGGGGTTTGCCTTGGTCAAACCCCTTTTAGGTAATTAAACCAAAATGAAGAAAAAATGTAATGAAGCATGGAATAATGGATAGTCCAAATTTCCCCATGATGATAGATCTTGAATTTCAGAGCAATAGATGAAGAATCTTCAATTTGAATATTTGAAAAGCCATCTTGATGACTTAGAATACCAAGAACCAGCTTGCTTGACTTGAGAACATGATGAATGATGAATGAGATGAATGAATGCTGATTGAGTTATGAATTAGGGTTTAGGAAGCTTGCATTTATAGGAAATCCACCTAATTTTCCCATTAATTTGATCCCTACAATGGCCATGAAGGAAAAAAATAAACTTAAAATCGTAATTTTCCTTAATCTAAACCTCTAAAATAGCTCCAAAATGGGACTCCTCAAGTCACCGTGTTAGGGCAACTTAGTCCCACTCCTCGATGGGACCCTAATTCACCCGTGATGGATGAGACTTGGTCCCATAGGGCTCTTTGTTAGCCTGATTGTCGAGGAGTGAAGAAAACATGTTTATATAATGATTTTATCGTGTCTTTGATCAAATTAAGCCTTGAATACACAATATGGGGCCATAGGGGCCTATTAATGATGATGTAAAGGGTAATTAAATCTTGGGACACAAAATCCAATGTGAAAGTGTGATTAAATACACTTTACATCATTAAAATGAGGTCCACATAGCCTAGAAAGGCACAACATCCCATGTGAATGTGTAAGACAAATTGTACAACACTAGATTAGAATTAGGTTTATCTTACAAGCCTTCTAGATTAATGTGAAAATGTAATTAAATACATTTTGCAACATTGAATTAAGGAAAGATAGGCCCATTAAGTCTAGAGAAGTGTGAAAGTCTTTTACAACACTTTACAACACCTTTACAAGACATCGTTAGATGCATTTTATTCAGTTTGCAAGGGTCCAAGACCTAATGTGGACATGTAAAACACCTCACAACACTAGATCAAGGTGTCATTAGGTCCAATTTATCATCAATTGTTCCTATATCAAGCAAAGTATACACTTTTTGGCTTAATAATATTAATTCCCCACTCTTTTAGTGAGAGGATGAACTTGCTTCAAACTCACACTAAAGTAGACATTCAAGAAGAGTCCAATCATACCAATGTGGATGAAAAAGAATGAAAAAGATCAAGGCATCGGCCAAGCCCCCAGGATCCAAGATCCTAAGTCATACCAACATAAGCACAAAAGGACACACACAAGGTGAATAATTTGCAGCAAGACAAGATACATGATCATACAATGGCAAGAACTAGAGAAAAGCGAAAATAAAAAGGTGGATCAAGCTTCGACCATTTGTCCAAAACGTTGTGGATAAGATCTGGGTTGTTTGTCCAAAAATGCATACTCACTGAGGTGACAAACTTTGTGCCATCCGGCCAAGTGAGAAATCCAAAAAGGTGAGACACATATGGCTGATATGTGCTCACACATGCACAAGTGGATATGGGGAAAAGTCATGCCTTGAAATGGGATTCCCACTCAACCATACCAAAGTTATACCTCTTGATAACCTTGATAAGGAACCATAATGAAAATGATTTTTGAGCTCTATGCGGTAAGAAAAACTTCATATGCTTGACACTCATAAACATTGTTAATGCATAATAGTGTAAGGATTGTTCAAAGGGATTTTGCTTAGTTCGTGCAATCTCTCATCATAGGGAAAATCATGCCAAATGTCTCCAAGAGAGGAAAAGTGCAAATGGTCTCATTTTGTTTCCAAGAGAGGACAAGTGTAATCTCTCATCCTGGGCAACATTGTACCTAATGTTTCTAAGAGAGGAAATCACAAGAACAAAGAAAATCACACAATGAAATGTGAGTTTTGATGTGTATGCCCCCACTTTTAAAGTGGTTAAGCAACACCATTACTATGAGAAATTTCTTTAAAGCAGAAGAGAAGAAGAAGACATGAGAGCTTACTTGGAAAGCCCTATGTCAAGTCATATGTTTCCTATAAGCTACATCATGAAAAAGGTAGTATGTCACATGCGAGCCAACTTAAGGCATGTCGTCCACATCCCAAGCTTGCTCTTATATGTTCATGGAAGCTTAATAACTAGCCAAAAGAGGGGACCTATAGGTGATATTCAAGGACAAGACTCCACCCCTTGCCCCCACTTAGTGCAGACAAGGATGAGCCCTAAAATGATTGGATAGGATGCATGCTAGAGTGAAAATAGTATCAATTAGGAGGGAATAAAAGCCCCTACATAAGGAAGAACAATTCAAACTCCTTAAGATGATGAATTACCACTCAAAAGCCTTACATTCATTAGTAGCATGACCATGAACTCTATGATATGTGCAAAATGAAGTCTTGTAATAGAATGTCTTTCGAGTTCTTGGAGGAAGGGAGATCAAGTGATCTTGGAGGAGTCTTGCCAAAATACCCTCTTGATCAGTGGTAGAATGTGTTCCTGTAGTTTGTGACAAAGATACTTCTTGCTTAGTACAAGATGTCATACTTACACAAGACTCTTTAGATTTTGAGATTTTGTTCCCTCCTTTGTAGGAGGGCGTAAAATATAACAAGCTAAAATCATTAGTGTTTTGCAAGATGACATTGATGTTAAGCAAAGATGGCTTTGTTTGTGTCATTTCGGGAAAAGGAGAACAATCAAGACCACTAGTGTCTATCAATTCAGGATGCACTACTGTTAAAGTATTCTTAGAAGGATGTTTTGTGATAGTTTTGATAGTGATTGAAGGCTTGATTATTTCTATCAAAGGACAATAACCAAGACCATGAGTTGTTTCTTGTGTGATAGGATCTATGGAAACACAGATACCTTGTTCACTAGCACCACATCCTTTTACACTATAGCCAAGTTGTTTCATAAGTTCATAACCTTTTCCATAAAGCTTTATCATTGCTTTGGAATTAGGTGGTTGTTCGTGGTTGAGTTCGTCAAAGTTTGTTGTGTAATTTGGTGTCTTATGCTCGAAAGTGGTGGAGGCGGATGCTTGTGAAGGGTTGTCTAAGTTTTTTGTTGATATGATTGCTTTTTCATTGCCCTTGTTAGAGTCTTTTGTTGTGATCTTGTATTCTCCCATGAGTGTTGGTGTGAAATCTAAGGAACCCCAATCATTGTCTAATAGCTTCATGACTTTTTTAATGGGTTTTTTTGTTGTCTTTTTGTTGCATGGGTTCCACTTGTGTAGTTGATGTTGATGTGTTCAAGGGATTTTCTTTGTTTTTCTCGAGTTGTAAGACACTATAAGGCTCAGGATCAGTGTCAAGTATGTATAATTTTTTGTTGTGGATGTATTTCATTTTATGATGAAGAGTGGAAGGTGTGCCATTCATTGCATGAATCCATGGTCTGCCTAAAATGAGATTATATGAAAGATCGTTAGGCATAAAATGAATTGGTGTATCCAATGTAACCTCCCCAACTGTAAGAGGCAAAGTGATCACACCAAGGGGTTGTTTTCCTACATTGTCAAAGCCATGGATAGACAAGGAATTAGGTTGAATTTATGATTGATCCACATGAAGCCTATCCAAAAAATTTACACTACACACATTAAGGGATGAGCCACTGTCAACAAGGGTTCGCTTTATCCCTATTATTTTATATTGAGATATTATTATGAAAGCATCATTTTTTTTTGCACTTCCAAAGGGGGGAGCTCACTTTGGTGGAAAACAATGTCAACATTCAATCCTTGAATTAGGGTGGCTATGTCATTTGGTTGCGCATTAGAAGGGATAGGAATTTGTTGTAAGGTTGTTTGAAGCATAGTGTGATAGTTAGGTGAATTCTCAAGTAAATCCCATAGGGATATCTTTGCAGGAGTATGCTTAAGTTGTTCAACAAGATCATACACCAGAGTAAATCGAGGATCTCTAGGAAAAATGGGATTAGGAAAAGGTAATGGTGTTGGGTGGGTTATGGTAGTTGCAGATTGTTTCTAGTGGGGTATGTATGAGCAACAGTATTATGACTCAGTTGCTGCAAAACATTACTTGTAGGTGGGTAAAGGACAAGTTCGGGTTGGTTTTGAGTTTGTTGTTTGTGTGAAGGTGGGTAGAGAATTAGAGGGTTCTTAAGATGTCCCATGGGGTATGTATGAGGTTCATTGATCGAGGGGGGTCTAATGGACACTTGCGCATTTATAACCTTAGGGGTCTTGGTTTGATGTATCTCCAATAAAAGGAAATCTAGAACCACCTTTTGGTCTAAGGAAGACATGTTACTATTGTGCCATTTTCTAGCACCATGATATTCTCCCTTGGAGGAGAGTTTTTAGGAGAACTATGAATCAAATGTTCTTGACATGCATGGATTGGTTCTTCTAAAATAAGTTCATCGCAAGTAGGGGAATGATCAATTGTTGGATTTTTTGTGTTTATCGATAGTGGAGATATTAGGGTAAGACTCTATTTGATTGTCATTTTTCTATAAGGTCTCATTCTCTTGTTCCATATTGGTGGTCACCCTAGTAGGAGAGCTTGTAATATGTTCATCCATGATTAAATTTTGTAAAGTAGCTTCATCACAAATAGGGGAGGCATCAAGAGAAGGGAAACTATGATTTTCATGCTTACCAAATAGATCTTTCCATAAGATAGGAACATTAGGGAAGGGAGGGACAATGTTCTCATGACTCTCATCCATTGTGTTTTCCAACATCAAAGTATCATCTTCATATCTATGAGAGACACTAGGAGAAGAACAAGTATGATTATCATGATCATTGATAAGTTCATTCCTTTGGACCATAATGTATTGCAAAATAGGATAGGTAGGGGCATGATCATAAAGAGGGTTATCATAGATCTTGAAAGTTTTCTTATCTAACACTAACATATCCTCATCATTATCACAAGAGGAGAAGATGTTAGGAGATGAACATAGGTAGGTTTCAATGGTCTCTTGTTGTGTTGTGTGATCATCATGATTACGTATCATTATGTGCTATGTTTCAGTAATGTTTCATTAGGTTTCAATGGTCTCTTGTTGTCTAATACCTGAGAGGTAAGAGGAGAGAAACAAATTGGGTTTTCAAAACTCTCATCAATTGGTTCTTCTAGCACTATAATATCTTCTTCACAAGTAGGAGAGATAATAGGAGAAGAAAAAAGTGATTGTTATGATTATCCAAGGTTTCTTTCACTAGACGAACCTCACCCATAGAAGGGAAACTAGGAGAGGGATTGATGACAAACAAAAAGAGAGGGGAAAGGACCTCATATTCATATGCACCTAACAAAACTTTCTTACAACATGCAATAAGATCTAAAAATAGAACATGAAGTATGATAACTATAGATTTTTGTAATGAAAACATGATGTAATGATTATTCTACAAACTTGAAATGTAACCATGCTAAAGAAAACATGCAAAAGAGGAATGCAATTTTTCAGATTTTAAGGATGACAATTGACTGATTATGCTATGTAACAATATGAGAATGCAAACTTGAAATTTAATCCATGCTTGAAATGAGATAATTTAAGCTATATTTGATGAAATGCATGTACCAAAAACTCAGCCAACTGATATAGATAGGTAAGGGCAGCAAACAAAAGCTTTAAAATAGGGTTTTAGTTCTGTAAAAGGTTGTTTCAGGGGTGAAAAGGGACTAAGTTGCCCAAGGTGGCGAATTAGTCCTAGTAGAGATTTTTTTCATATTTTTTAGATTTTGTTTATGGATATTGATGTTTGTTGTGCTGTATGATGCAAACCTAAGATGCCAATGCAAAATTTTAGAAATTTTCAATGATTTAAGATGCAAAAAAGCAACCTATATGCACTTTCACTAATGCAAAATTTGAAACCCTAGAATGCAACTTAACTAATGCAAAATGCAATGCAAGCTAATTATAGGATGATGAAGGACTCTAAAATAGACAATAAGGTATTCAAAAAGTTGGGTTCACCAAAATGTATCACTATTTTTTGTAGGTAGGCACTCTCTTGCACTTCTAGGGTTTTGCACCTAAAAGGAGAAAGGTAACCCACAAAAACCTAGTGATACACTCAAGATTAATGCTAGTATGATTGAAATACGTCTAAATTCAATGTCCTAAATGCAAAGAAATGATAAAAGAAATGAATTATTGATATAAAACCTAAGAAATGCAAGTTGTTTGAAAACACATTGTTGTATGCAAAAACAACTAGAAAGATGAATAGAAATGCAATCCAAGTAGAACAGAAAAGAAAAATAGAAAGTATGCACCTGGAAATGTGTTGAAGATTGGAAATGTTGTTGATCCTGAAAAATTTGGCCTACTGGGACACTTATGCCATTCTAGGCAACCTAGTCCCAGATCTGGAAAATTGCACCATAGCCCATTTCAACCAAATGGGTATCCAAATCTACATAAAACTTTAAAAAATAGGTATAGTGGGACTAAGTCGCCACTATTGGTGACTTATTCCACTTCTAAATTTCTAAAAATCTGAGAGTGGAAACAAAAGCCCTCAGTCTGCATTTCGGTTCCTGACAAGTGGTTGTCTCCAAAACTCTAATTTCTGGCTCTGTAAGTGACTTTTTGTGGATATTTTGACTTTGCAAACAAGGAGATGTCTTCAAAAACTTAAATGAAAACTATTCTTCAATGATCTTCAAGCCAGCTTCAAGATACCTAAATCTGCAAACACATAAGGAAAGAGAAAGAAATGTTGGATGTTAGGGCATGGGGGTTTGCCTTCGTCAAACCCCTTTTTAGGTAATTAAACCAAAATGAAGAAATAATGCAATGAAGCATGGAATAATGGAGTTAGAAACTTTCCATGATGATAGATCTTGAATTTCTACAGCAATAGATGAAGAATCTGCCCTTAAATGTCTAAAAAAGCTATCTTGATGACTTAGAATGCCAAAACCTTAGCTTGCTTGACTTGAGAACATGATGAATGATGAATGAATGATGATTGAGTTATGAATTAGGGTTTAGAATCTTGTATTTATAGGCAATCCACCTAATTTTCTCGTTAATTTGATCCCTAAGGCCGACATGAAGGAAAAATAAACTTAAAATCCAATTTCCTGCCCAAACCTCAAAAATAGCCCAAATGGGACTAAGTCGCCAGGATGGGTGACTTAGTCCCACCTGGATGGGACTAATTCACCAGATGGGTGACTTGGTCCCAAAGGGGCTCTTTTGTTAGCTGGATTGTCGAGGAGTGAATAAAATATGTTTATATAATGATTTTATTAGGTCTTTGATCAAATTAAGCCTTTGGATGCACAATATGGGGCCATAGGGGCCTATTAATGATGATGTAAAGGGTAATTAAATCTTGGGACACAAAATCCAATGTGAAAGTGTGATTAAATACACTTTACATCATTAAAATGAGGTCCACATAGCCTAGAAAGGCACAACATCCCATGTGAATGTGTAAGACAAATTGTACAACACTAGATTAGAATTAGGTTTATCTTACAAGCCTTCTACATTAATGTGAAAATGTAATTAAATATATTTTGCAACATTGAATTAAGGAAAGATAGGCCCATTAAGTCTAGAGAAGTGTGAAAATCTTTTACAACACTTTACAACACCTTTACAAAACATCGTTAGATGCATTTTATTCAGTTTGCAAGGGTCCAAGACCTAATGTGGACGTGTAAAACACCTCACAACACTAGATCAAGGCGTCATTAGGTCCAATTTATCATCAATTGTTCCTATATCAAGCAAGGTATACACTTTTTGGTGACACGCTAAGAATCCAAGAAATTTTGACAATCTAAAGCAGACATGGGAAACAATACAATAACGACTTTGTTACCTGTGATAGCGATGCTGAAACTAGTATGATAGCGGTCCTGTCAGACGATAGTAGCAAAAAAATAGTATGATAGCGGTTATGTTCTAGACAATAGTGGCTATGTAACAACAGTCAGGTAAAAACTTGTCAACAAAAATGACAAAAGAGGTTAGTTTTGGTGATAGTGGCCAGTTTTAGGATTACTGCAATAGAAAAATAGGACAATAGCGGCTTTCTTTCAGACAATAGTGGCTCTATTCCTGTAATGAAATATTAGAAAAGAAAAAGAAGATTTGTTCCTACAATGGCGGCCAAAAAATATGACAACCGCATTCGAATTTAAGACTATAATGACCCAGTTTGACATAAGTGATCCCTACAAATGACGGCAGTGACCTAGAACATGCAATTGATCACAAAACTTGATGAAAATGTTAGAGTTAAGGAACTAGACCTCACCGAGCATGCCAAAATGTGTAAGGGGGAATTATGGATCAGGATTAGTAACAATGAATGAATTCAAATCAATTCAAAACAAGATAACAAGACCCACTTACCTATGAAATGTAATTGCAAAGCTTAAGAATCCAAACAAGCAAGGATAACATAAACAAATGGAAACACAAATGGATTCAAAAACTACAATCATACTATCCCATGATTGAGTGTATTTGTGTTGAGGATGGATGTTGGATTTCTTGATTCAACACAAAGCCTCCATGATTGCAAAATCTTGATAAGATGATCTAGAATGTAAGGATATGTTTTCTCAATTTGCTCAATAATCAATCTGACATGACCTTTCCACAGATTCTCTAGATGAATTATGAGAAGGATGAAGGCTGTTTTATAGATTTTATAATTTCAGATGAATGCTCTGGATGCAAGGATGAAAGATCAAGATCAATGATCGAGGTTCGTTGAGAGGAAATAGATTGATCAGGTATCTAAACTAATTAATC
>VDFB02148574.1:20661-214723 GCA_007258455.2 Sequoia sempervirens | reverse complement strand
ATCCTTCCACACACACCTCACACCAAGATTTAATCATTAAAATAATTTGAAATAGGTCGGCATGGACCTATAATAGCTCCCACATAACTCCGCAATACTTGCTTAACCTTCACATACCTTCAAACCTATTAGGTCCACACCACAAAAGACCTATACAAAAATTCTCCAACTGTGTACTCATATTCAAACATGTGAACCTCAAAATGCTATGCCATCTAAAATTCACACTCTATTGACATCTATCAACATCTCCTTAATTTCACAAAACAAAATCCTATCCACGGAGAAGTGCAAACTCTCCAACTCATATGCACTACACATGAAATTACTGTAACTACCAAGCCAAACTTTTGTCATTCATATATTTCAAACTAAAATCCAAAACAAGATGTGATTCTGGAATTAGATGCTTCTATCAACCAACAAAAATATACTAGACCCACAAAGATAAAGGTTAATTCACAAACCAAGGCGGAGCCAAAAACTGGATGCTCTGTACCTAGAAGCACTGTAAAATTTTAGTCATTTTTCATCACAATTGGCTTCACCAGATCAAAGCTTACAAATTTATCTTCCAAAAACATCCTAAAGCGTGTTAGAACCAACCAAAATGATTTGCACCATGATTTCCTCATCAAGATACAATGTTGAAATCAGTGACAACACTGCAACACATAATATTATGCCTTGTGCTTATCTTACATGCTCATGTTTCCAACAACAACATCAATGAAAAAATTCTCATTCTTCCAACAATCTCCCCCTTTGTCATTGATGGCAACATGCCAAAACATCTCCAAAATATTCTCCAACATATTCTCCCTGTCAAGGAAAATGAAACATACAACAACTTTTCTAACATATACCAGATCTCCCCCTGAGAAATATATGCATATGTACAAACTAACAGATTGAATTATGACTTCCCCTAAGTCATTTACTAGAGCAAAACCAATTTTTTTTACTGGAAACTACTCTATATACTCCATATATGTACACATAATCTAAAATTGAAAACTAGAAATGCATAAAGAATAATAAATGTTGTCAACCAAAAGAGGCTGACTCTTGTAGCTTCTGCACATGGTTTTTCCACACCTCTTTACCTTCTTCCAATGTCTTCTTGGCTGCCCCAAGCAATCTACATTGTGTTTCTAACTCCATTAATATCTCTTCTCCTTCTTCCAAAGTGCTAGGTACCAGATTCATCTATGTAGATTTATTAGCACTCAAAAGGGCACTTGAAACAAATATGAATTTGGAATTCACCAAGTCCCTTATCCCTCTAAACTACAAAATGATATTCTCCTTTTGGGCCTATAGCTAAAATAATCTCTTATGCAAATCCTCTATAACATTCCTTGTATCTCCAACCAGGTCAAGTGTTAGATCATAGGCACTAGAGGCATTGTTGATTTGGGACTCAATAGAGTCCATTTCATTGATACTCTATGTGGCTCCAAGCCACTTCATACAATATTGGAACAAATCCTTTGCCTCACCCACACAAACTTGTGCATCCTTTAGGTTTTCATGAAAATTTTTATGTGCAAGAGCACACTTCTCAGTGATTTCTATCATCTTCTTATCATTCATTTTATTTTCAACTTCAGTTTCAACTTGTCCTCTAAGGCCAACATCATACTCTTTAAAATAATCAATTAATAACTTCAAATTTTCCATTCCAGAAAGTGAATTATTAATGTGTGCACCGAGTATGGCTTCTTGTAATACATTCAATGCTTCTTCCATTAGCTCTTCGGATGTGTTTCTATGATCTCCTTCCTAGAAGATGCATGGAATAAATATCCCAATTGAAGCTTGTGGAGGGGGAAAATCTTTTCAAGATCTATGTTTCCCTATTGCATTGGTAGTTGTAGCAGTTCTGATGATACAACAGGCTGGAAATTGAGCTGCATACTTAGTAAATTCTTCAAGGAATCTTTAGAGGAGCCAGAGGATTCACCAGAAGCCTTTGTAATCTCTACAACTTTCTCTTTCAATTCCTTTTCCTTATTATTTTCAGAGTTCGCTTGAGTCTCTTCTATTTTTGCATCTCCAAATGCATCCTCATTCTTATCTTAATCTTCCTTCTTATTATTTTCATGTTCTTTCTTCTCTGCATTAACATTCTCTTCATCACCATCCTTACATTCTCCTCCTCTACAAACTTATTTGTGTTATGTAGAGGAAGTGTCTTTGGTTTTCCTTGAGTATTTTCAACATTTTCTTTAGGTACCAAAGGAGGAGAGGTATCCCCCTTTGTTGCATCATCCTCAACATTCTTCTCTACTTCATCTACTTTTATCAATTCTTCCACATTCGGAAGAATGTTGTCATGTGTATACCCTTCCTCTATTGCATGCTCATGTCGAGCATCAATATCCTATGCTTCTTCTCTTGTAGTGACTTCCAGAGTGGTATCTTCTTTGTCTACTGAAGTCATACCATATTTCTATGCAATGTCTGATATTTTATCAACTGTCTCCTTCCAAATCCTTTCAAACTCACCTTTATCTCTACCCATAAGGGTAGTTACCCTTTGCTTCACTTTGAATTATGTGTTGTATAACTCAGCCAATATGGTTCTATTTTCCTCAAACACAGGAGCACTAATCTTCTCTAAAACATATTCTTTTTATCTTTCCTTCAATTGCTTCTTGTCTTCTCTTTACCAAGACACTCCATAGCTCCATAGGAATTTTATTCTTAATATTTTTCATATCAACCTCTAAAACAATAATATACTTAATGATTGCCTCAACAATGGTGGCCTTATCCACCTCATCTACTTCAGTATACAAAGCTAAATTTTCTGCAAGCATATCGTGTTGTATCATTCCATTAACAAGTGCATCTACCTTTATGGGACTGCGAGCTCTTACTAGAGGTGTTTTCTTTTGTTTATTCATTTCATCTGGAGTCTTCTTTGTTTTTTCTTTGCTCTTCTTTTACAAATACCCTTTCTTAGAAACTTCTCCCTTCTTTCCTCGCATGTAGATCATAAATTCTTTCTTCTCTTTCTCAATTTCTTCTTCCTTAGATGTATCCACTAGATCTACTTTCTTCCTTTTAGAACTTGCTTCACTTTGTGAAGCTCCTTCTTTCCTCTTCTAAACCAACTGGGGGCCTTCTTCCTCCACTTCTTCTTCTTCTACATTTACACTTACATTCTTCTCTCTTACTACTTTTTTCTTTGGTCTCTTCTTTATAGGGCTTGTAGGTGGTGTTACTGTAGCAATAATTTTCTTTTTAGGCCTTGTTATCTATACTTGTAACCAAAGGGGATTTCTTCTTTACCAAAGGACTATCAGTAGTTTTCCTCTTCTCACCAGTAGAGGGCTTAGTCCCAGAGGACTTTTGAATAGGAGTGGTAGTTGTTCTACTAGATCTTCTTATGCTTATAGATCCTCTTGCAACACTTGATTATGCCTTAACCTTTTCTCTTTCCTGCTCCACTTGCTAATTTTTGAAGCCCATATCCTCTACAAACTTGTCAACCATCTTTTCAACCTTCTTCTTTATATGTGGTTTTCTCTACTCCATATGCACCTCCATAGATTTTTCTTCATATGTGTCATACCTTGCTTTAGTGGTATCTTTTGGACTCTTCAACAAAATATTAGCCAAACTGATAATCTCTTGTTCATTGATCTCATATCCCAACACAGGGATCCGCAATGTCCTTGGTTCTACTACTTCCATGATGCACTCGTCTATTGATACCAAAAATGTGATATCATTTTGATACTTCTCTACCATTTGCCTAGGAATTTTATCTATTTCATGCATCTTCTTTTGAAAAATTGCAAAGAAAGCAACAAGAGCATCATCTTGTGCCTTCGCATCACCAAGAATTCTCATAAAGTCTCTAATTTGATGAGATACTAGTCTTCCTTGCAACCATACCACACTTTTGGTTCTAGAGAGTTCCTTAAGGAAATAGAAGAGTAAACACACAACCAAGGTTCCATACTTAAATGCATACTTCTTCTCCTTGCTTTGTTTCAAGTTCATCAATTGTTGTCTTAATAGTTCCCAAAGATCATAATCAATTCTTATTTTCCACCATTTCATATACCACATTGATTGTGATGGCAGATATAGAGGGGTGCTGGCAAGAAGTTGAGTCCACTTTTTGGCCATTTAGTGGAAATGTTTTCCCTGATTTTCAGAATTCAACACATTTGATCTTAAAATTTGAAGCACTTAGAGATGGAATCTTGAAAAAATTCACTAATCATAAAATGTACTACTCAGAGTCTAGTTTGCAAATATGTAATTTATTTCAATACCCAGATGCTACAAATTGATTTTCAATAGGTATTTCTAAAAACCACTATTTAAAAGTCACTTTTTTTTTACCATACCATGCATATGTACATCATCCATATTTTGATCTAAATAATCATATTTTTTAAATCCTTTTGGGAAAAGATTTGTAACTCACTAAAGCACGCTTTCCATATTTTTTGTAATTTTTTTTGTTAATTGAAAAGAATTGTTTGAAGTACACTTTCGTACAATTTTTTTTCCAAAAATTAAGTTAATAAAAAGTTATTAAAATAATAAAAAACCCTAATAATTCCAGTTTATGGACCTATTTCATCATAAATTAATTGAAAAATAGAAAAAATAATTCAATTGTAAAAAAAATTACATATTTAGAATCTACACTCTCATCTATAATGGGTTTTAATGTCGTCAATTTTTTTTGCAAAAAATGTCTTCAGACATATGCCCAAAGTCATTATTTTCTTGTGACATTACCAAGACCTTCAACTTGTAGGTCAACCAGGTCCAAAGCTTAGGTTCAGGTCCCCAAGCCTTTTCCTAAACTGAAAAACAAAGCAAAAATCTAACCAAAAAATCAAATTTTAAAAAACGGGATCCTGTTTCATAAAAAAATAATTTTAAAAAATGGGATCCCATTTCTTAAAATCAAAAAAAATATTTTTTATGTTTTTTGAAACGTGGTCCCATTTTCAAAATGAGATCCCACTTTAGAACAAGTTCCCATTTTTTAAAAAGTGGGATCCCATTTTGTTGAAGCCAATTTTGGGTTTTTTGCTAAGGAAAAAACTTCCACGTTTTGTGGACTCATCTTCTTGCATTTACCCATAGTTTTCTCTATTTGTGAAGTAGATTTTATAACCAATTAATAGTGTTGCATACCTCACAACTAGATTTCTGATCATTTTTATAGTTAGAGCTCTCTTATCATAAGTTGCACCTGTGAGTTCCATTACAACCTCATTCTTAATCGATTTCAGTACTGGAATAGGTTGGTGGAGAATAGACCTATAACCTCTCTAATCACATCCTTTGTAATCATCCCAGGAATGTTAGTCCAAAAAAAATTATCATGAATTCTACTTAATGCAATCCTAACCCATTTATGATCAAAGCAAAAGTTTGGAAACCATTGCCATACATCAAGTTTCCTCACGACTAGGTTTTGGTATTCTGGTTTTAGGGAAAAATTATCTCTAGTAAGCTCTTTTACCCATACATCTCCTAGCTTAGTGTGATCATATTCCTCTATCTTTCCATGAATTTAAATCCTTATATCTTTGGTAGGAAAAACTCCATACGGAACATGCAAAAATGTGCCTAATGGGTTGTCTTCTATGGATTTAGCAGGGTATTTCTTGAACTTAGGTTGTGGCTTCTCAATAACCTCAATCACCCTTGTTGTTGCCATTACAAAATGAATTCATACTGCTATATAAGAAACTAGGGAAAAAACAAATATTTTATATACTTTTTCTTTCACTTGTCGAATTAGGGTTTGAACACACCAAATTCTTTCTTCATTGCTTTGCTCCTTCTCAAACGCTTCTTGTAAATGGATTTGGTTAAGTGAAATCACTTTATAACCCTTTGAGTCTAACCTAATTTTTTATTCAATTCTTCAAACAATAAAGTTGGCAAACCCTTCACTATGTGCACACTTGCCTTCAAATGCTCTACAAATTTCCGCATTTCAACATTTTCTTCTAGGATATTCACCAATAAATCAAGCATGTCCATATACATCACATATCTTTGTACTAAAGCATTGGGACCTCTTTCTTTAGCAAGGGATAAAAGGCATTCATTAAAGCTCCCATTGAGCCAAAGCTCTTAACTTAGTTTTTGAAGGAAACATATGCACTAGATGCTAGTATAGATTCATCCTTAACCTTAGTCTCTTCCTTAGTTCTCCAAATCTTATCCATCTCCTTCTTTGTTTTTGTCTGATCAATCTTTTGTGCTAGTTCATCCTTCTTTACCAAATTATCCAACTTCATTTTTTTGCTTCTGCAAAACTTAGAAATGTTTCCAGGTCTATTGCAACTATAGCATGTGACATTATTTTGACTAGTATTCCTTCCATTCATTCTAGATCTGCATTGGTTAGCTTTATGCCCAAATACATAGCATGTATAGCAGCAGCCTTTGAAATATTGAGCCATTCTACCATTGTTATGTCCATTCATCATTTGACTTCTGCACTCATTAGCTCTATGAACAAATTTCTTGCATGTAAAAAATTGACCAAAAAAAGGTGGAACATTCTAATTCATTTTTCTTCTACATTCCATTGCCTTATGTCCAAATCTATTGCAAGATTAACATAAACCATTAAAATATGGATACCTTTGTGCATTTGAATGTATGACTGGTGGTCTTCTAGCTTCATTCCTTTGATTTTGGATCTACTTGCCATTGTTCTTCTTTTCTACAATTGGTATCTAATCTGATTTTGAACTTTTACCCTTTTCAAATCCTAAACCTTCTTTATCTTTAGAGACTTTCTGATTTGCAATCATTTCATCAAGCTTTGTAGAACCCATCTTGAATTTGTCTTTATGACTCCTTTCTTTTTCCAGATCTGATTTTAGATTCACAACTTCTTGTTCAAGCCTTGTACATTCTTCAAATTTTCTTTTCACCATTGCATTCAAAGATTCTTCAACTCTTTTCTTTTCTTCAACTTGCACCTTCAAATCAGTGATAGTTTCATTTGCTTGCTTCAATTGTTCATTGACTTCCTTATGCCTTTCTTTGAATTTTTTGATTTTCTCTTGTTAGGGTTCAAAAAAATTCGAGCAATAAACATTAACAATTATATGCAGATTAAATAACCTAGAAATAACAATGAACAATACACAAAAGAGATCAACACAGAAATTTAACATGGTTCACCCAATATGGGCTACATCCATGGAAACTCAGCCACCCAATGATTTTATTATCCAATGCAAAATAGATTACAATCTCACGAACACACTGTACTGCAACATAGATTCCAACCACTTATAACAATCCTTTTGGAACCTTCTAGAATTAGGGCTTTACAAGGTCATTTTTCATTTGAAGTGTTAACGAGAAAAAAAAATGAGGGATATGCCCCCAAACCCCTGCTCGGGGCCCAGCCTAGACCTGAACCCTGGCAAGGATATGTTACAAGTGTACAATATTTGCATGATTAGTTGCCACATACCAACAACTCTCTTATTTTTTGATGCATTCATCTTAGTTGAAATTTTATTTCAAATCTTTGTTTTCACCTTCAATCCTTTCAAGATCTTCAAGAGAAACTTTGAGCTCATCATTTATGTCCAATATTCAATCTTCTTCCATGAATCCAACAATAGGAATTTATTTCAAAGCAGTACATAATCTTCTAACAAGCATGCGTTCAACCTCCAAGAACATTCCCAAGCGGTTAAGATCCTTCCAGGGAACCAAGCTTTGATACCAACTGTTGAACACCCAAAATACTGAGAGGGGGGTCGAATTATTTTCTTTTAAACCATTCAAACATTTAAATATCCAATCCATATAGAATATTCAATTATGATAATGAAAGAAATAATGAAACATCTAACAACATCACATAACACATGAACACCGAGATTTTTACGTGGAAAACCAAAAATGGGAAAAACCAAGATGGGGATTAGCTCACAATATATTATATATTTACATAAGTGCTCACTATAGGTGGACTCACTTCCCATTGGGGAAAAGAGAGATAGAAGATATTTTGTGGCTCATAGCCTAGATTGAACTGTTACAATTGCATTTATCATATGCATGAATTACAATTTCAATGAAGCTCAACAAACTGACTTTCCACACTTCATCTGTTTTTGATCTAACACTTTGCTTTCCTCTACATTCACATCACTATGATATTCTACTCAAAATTCACACTTAAATTCAAAAAGTATTCACATCATTCACACCATTCACATCACTTGCATACAAGATATCCATCAAAACACCGAAAATGATCTAGCTTATATATATGCTTCAAGCATAACATTAATTAGGTCGGCCTAATTAGATGTAACATACAAAATAGATAATATATGACTTTTCAACTCAAATCCTTCCACACATGCCTCATGCCAAGATTCAATTCTTAAAACAATTTGAAATAGGTTAGGATGAACCTATAATAGCTCCCACATAACTCTGCAATACTTACTTGACCTTTGCATACCTTCAAACCTATTAGCTCTGCACCGTAGAAGAACTAATAAAAAAATTTCCAACTGTGTACTCATATTTGGACATGTGAACCTCAAAATGCTATGCAATTTGGAATTCACACTCTATTAACATCTGTCAACATCTCCTTAATTCCACAAAATAAAAATCCTATCTATGGAGAAGTGCGGACTCTCCAACTCATATGCAATACACAAAAAATGACAATAACTACCAGGCCGAACTTCTGTCATTCATATATTTCAAACCAAAATCCAAAACAAGATGGGATTTTGGAATTAGATTATTCCGTCAACCAACAAAACCATACTAGAATTGCAAAGAGAAAGGTTAATTCATGGACCAGTGTGTTGGAAATTAGAAGGTTGTCATTGATGTCAACAATGGAATTTGGATGATTGTCAGTGATGTACATTACTTGTATAGTTCAGTAGCTACTTCAATAATGGAAGTCTATTGATCCGGTATTTTGGTCTGGATTATCTTAATTTGTAAGATTATTTTAGAAGCTGACATTATGGTCTATCTCGACATCATTTGCATCTACTGATAAGATTCCAGTTGACTTGGCTATACAATTGGAAAGATACTGTTACCAAAAGTTTGGAAAATAATGTTATGCTTATATATTGGTTCAATATGTAGGGTTTTTTTGTCTAGATTTCACCTCACCTCAAAGAAAGATATCACTATAATACTTTTTACATAGGCTTGTGACTACAATATGCGTCTTACATCAAATTTTTGTGATGATATGTGAAGGCATACAAAAGATATGAATAACAATGTTTTTCTCTGAAGTCTACAGTGAGTTTCTATACAATGCATTGATGTGGGAGGTTCCACATTTTCTCAGGATTAATTATTTTATTTTGCAGTGTTGAAGATAAGTTATTTTATGTCATCTAAAGGAGAATTCGATGTGTTAACAAGTTTTTGTGTTACATGTTCGATGAATTGCATATACGTTTGAAGTTTTGATGTTTTAGGTCTAACTCTAACCGACCTAATTATGAATTGTTGTTAAGGAGTTTAAACATGTGATATGAATGTTAAATGGATCTATCATAGGTCCATGATGACTAATATCATGTGAAGATGAATGTTTTTTTGAGGTTCATCCCGAAAAACTTGGTTTTGATTTGAAATGGAGTTACTTCAATTAGGCCGACCTAATTGATGTACTTGATTATATATAGTATATATATGTGAACCCTTTGAGATATAAGGTGTGATTGTAGAAGTAGTAGAAGAGGAGATGGTGTGTGAGTGAATGAAATAAAAAATGTCAGATTGATTGAGAATTGCTAAAAGTTGAAAATGTGCAAAGTTGTATGAATGAGCAAACAAATGTGTTGCATACACTTGCAGAGAAGTGTTTCATATATCGTGCTTCACTGGAGCTGAACTCCAACACATGGAAGGTGCATTTCTATCTCAATTCATCCCTTTGTAGTGAGCCATACTCTTTTGTGTAAATTATTTTAGGTTGTGATCCTTCAAGGACAGTGTGTCCTGACAGTAAGCCATTGTAATATTCTATATCCAGATATATTATATTGTGATCTAATCCTCACCATGGATTTTTCTATTTTGGGTTTTCCACGTAAAAATATGGTATTGATGTGTCTTATGGTGTCATGCTTTTTTCAATGTCTTCACTCTTGTTTGCAGTTAAATATGCTTTAATAATTGGATGGTTTATAGTTGAATGGCTTAATGGAATACTGATTCACCCCCCACTCTCAATATATCGGGTGTTCAACATAGTGTGGACCCAAAAATTGGATGATTTGTACCCAAAAACACTACTAAAAACAATTAGTCATTTTTCATCACAATTGGCTTCACCAGATCAAACCTTCTTACAAAATTTTCTTCCACAAACATCCCAAAGCATATTAGAACCAACCAAAATTATTTGCACCATGATTTCCTCATCAAGATACAATGTTGACATCAATGGCAACATTGCAACACATAATAGTATGCCTTGTGCTTATCCTACATGTCGATGTTTCCAACAACAACATCAATGACAAACTTCTCATTCTTCCAACATATAAAAATCATCTTCTCCTAGGGTTGAGTAATCAAGTGAAGATGTGAATAAGCTAGTGTTTTTTAAACCAAAGTGCAAGAAGACTACACTTGAGGATTAACATGAGCCTTTAGAATAAAGATTATTCAAATGAATTTAAAGAGAAAGAGAAAGCTCATACCTTGGGAAAAGTTTCACTCAATAAAGAAAGCAATTGTAAAGGCATAAACCACCTGGTTTTCATTATATTTTATTTTGTCTACTAACAATGATTGGCCTATAATTGTGGAGACAATTGAATATAGTTTCACGAGCAAGGAGATAACTGTTTTGGAAAAATAGAACTTCATAATTAGTATAGTTGACAATGAGATAAGTACTTTGGAAAAGAATAGAACATGAAACTCGGTACAATTCTCTAAGGGTAGGAAACTTAATAGTTGCAAATGAGTTTTCAAGAGGAAATCTAGTTTTAAAGGCAAGGTTTAAAAGTACAAGGTAAGTTTGGTTAATAAAGATTATTCCCAAGTTAATGGAATTGGTTTTAGTGAGATCTTCTCTATTATTGGAAATATTTCATGGACCATTGTTTTTTCTATTTGTTGCTACTATATTTGACCTACATCTTGAGCAAATGAATGTGAAGACAACTTTCTTATACGTGGATTTGGAGGAGGAGCTTTTCATGCCATAACCAAAGAACTTTGTGGTAAAAGGTAAAGATGATAGAGTTTATAGAGAGAACAACCTTGTTATGGTATGTAACAATCCTCTAAGATGTGATATCAAAAATTTGAATCATATGCTACATAATTGAGATTTGTTAGAGCTAAGTGAAACATTGTGCTTATTATAATTATATAGATGATCGATTTTGTTATTATTTTATATGTCGATGATATTCTAATAAATAATATTAAGGATATGATTAAGGTTTTGAAATCTTAGATTTGGAGACAATTTGATATAAAGGATTTGAGTGCTACTTGTTAGTATGTGTAGCCTAATCATGCTCCAAATTAATATTTTGGCCACTTGAGCAATCACAATTTTCCCCTAAAATAATTACGGGGGAATGTAGGGGGGAGTAGAGCCTCTCCTACGGGGGCTAAGAGGACCACCCCCCCTCGACGAGGGCTCATGGGCTCCACCCATGGTGGGGGTCTAGGGGCAACACCCCTAGTGGGGGGCTCAAAGTAAGTTCCCCCAAAGCAAAAATTTCCCATATTTTAATAAAGAAATTTGTAATTAAATTATGTTGAAAATAGTTTGTAATTGCCCATAATTTTTAGTTATTTTCTTTGTTGTGGATCAATGAAAACTGTGGCACACAGTTGGAAGTTGGCAAGTAGTGTGGTTTTATTTGTGTAACGCACAACAATGTGTGTGGGTGTTGAGTGCAGTGTAAAGCTTATCACATAGCATAGATTGTGTTTGGAGCACACAACTGTAGTAATTGTTGTGAATTAAACAAATACTATAACTATTTTTTTGTTATCTAGATTTTAATTAAATACTAGACCATTGTTTGTGGACATAGCCAAAAGGGTGAACCATGTTAAAAATATTATTGTTTGTGAATTTCATATGTTTTTGTCAATTTATTTATGTATCTGCATTATTTAATTTATTTCTTAATTTCTTCAATCTTGCAAGTGATATCCCAATAATTGGTATTAGAGTGGTGGTGTTTGATCGTTTGGTAGGAGACTCTCACAGTTAAGTGGGACAATGCTTGAAGAGGGGAAATTGAAGGTTGAGAAGTTTGGTGGCCAAAATTACTAATGATGAAAAATATAGATAGATAAGTACTTGTATTAGAAATATTTATGACAACCATTGCAAGGGAAAACAAAGAAATTGTCAACAATGATAGATGAAGAATGAGAAATTCTGGAAAAAAAGACACTATAAAGTATTCGGTTGTTCTTAGAACTGTCTATGGCATTTAATATCTCCAAAGCAAAGACAATAGGTGATTTGATGCAAATGTTAGAAAAATTATATGAAAATCCCTCAACTTCGAATAAGGTATTCTTGATGAAGAGATTATTTAATATGAAAATGGTTGAAGGAGGTTTTGTTACAAATCATTTAAATGAATTTAATATAGTTACTAGTCAATTAAATTTTGTAAGTTTTAGTTTTGATGAAGAAGTCAGAGGTCTCTTGATTTTATGCTCTTTTCTTGGAACCAAGAATAGATTAGTAATGATTGTAAGTAACTTTATTTTTGGTTCAAGTACATTGAAATTTTATGATGTTGTTGGTATGATTTTGAGTGAGATTCAAAGGAAGAGCACAAGTGAAACTTTAACATTGGGTAATGTGTTGAATGTAGAAAACATGGGCAGATCAAAAGAGAAAGGAAGAAGCCTTGGAGGTTGTGGGAATTCATGAGGAAGATTGAAGAATAGAAGGTCTCAATCCATAGGAAGGAAGAATTGTTGGTATTGTGGAAAACTAGGTCACTTGAAGATAGATTATTGGTCTTAAAAGAGTAAAGAAGGAGACAAACAACAAGATGACAACAAGGAAGAAAATATTGTAAATAAACCTAAAGATGATGATTTAATTCTTTCCCTAGATAATGTTGATGATTCAAGAGTATTAAATTTAGGGGCCTCATTTCATGCTACACTCCATAGAAATTATTTTCTTGATTATGTCCAAGGAGATTTTGGGTTGGTGTATTTAGGATATAATGAACTTTGTCAAAGGAATAAAGGGGAAACAATTAAGACACCATGTCTCTTGCAACCCTTATCTATTCTTGGCCAGCGTTGGGAAGAGGTATCCATGGACTTCATCACAGGGTTTCCCAAATCTAAAGGTCATAATGTCATCGTGGTAGTAGTTGATCGCCTCACTAAATATGCACATTTCATTGCATTATCACATCCTTTTATAGCAATTGCAATGGAAAAATATTTTTGGAGAATATCCAAAAGCTACATGGTACACCTAAGGTTATTGTTAGTGATTGTGATCCTATCTTCACTAGTCACTTTTGGAAAGATTTATTCTCATGTTTGGGTAGTCAATTGGCTCATAGCTCTTCATACCACCCTCAATCAGATGGGAAAATTGAGGTTGTTAATAAGTGTTTGGAAGGATATCTATGTTGTTTCACTTCAGAGATACAATCTCAATGGGTAGATTGGCTACCACTTATAGAATGGTGGTATAACACTTCTTTTCATAGCTCATCAAAAATGTCTCCATTTTTGGAACTTTATGGATATCATCCTCCTTCCATCACATCATCAATAAAGGTGTCACCAAGAGTTCAGGTAGTAGAAGACCACTTGCTTCATCAACAAAAAGTACTTTTAGGACTCAAGGAGAATTTAGCCATGGCACAAAATCGAATGAAACAATAGGTAGACCAACATCATAGTGAAAAAAGTTTTGAAGTTGAGGATTGGGTCTTCTTGAGATTGTAGCCCTATAAGCAAATCTCACTTTAGCAACAAAAAAAGAATAATAAGTTGTCTCCAAGGTATTATGGTCCATACCAAATCATGCAAAAGATTGGTAGTGTTGCCTACAAGCTAAAGTTGCCACCAACAACAAAGATACATCCAGTTTTTCATGTTTCATGTTTGAAGAAGGTAATTGGGCATAATATTCCCACTCAAACAACACTACTAGAGCTCAATGAATAAGGAAGAATCATTTTGGAACCAGAGTGCATTTTTCAAACATGCACAAAGAAGCTGAGGAATAGAACTCTCACTGATTATCTCATCCAATGGAAGAATTTACCAGTTGAATATACCACATGGGAGGATGAGGAGTTCATTCAAAAGAATCCAAACTTGATTAGCATTGAGGACAATGCTTCTTTGAAGAAGGGGGGCATGCGACACCCTTGATATTAGTGTACATCAGGTTATGAATAGTCGGCGTGTGGCTATCTTAACTCTCTATTAAGTCATATTATCTTTAGTATATTGTTATTTAGTTGTTTAGGTTGGCCTAAGACTTATATAGGTGTGTCTAAGTCAACCTAGGTGATATCCTAGGCATAAATAGGTACATATAGGAGGTTGTGAGTTTTATTTTAGGATCAAGTTGTGAAGTGTGTTCTCATTAGAGATATTTGGAGGTTTTCCCCCTCGAAGTGGCTTGTTATTCTCAGTTATTATTAAGTATTTGCAACCTATTTCATATCATATTCTTCTATTGTGCAAGTTATTTCAAAACAAAAGCAAATGTTGTAAATAAACCTAAAGATGATGATTTAATTCTTTCCCTCGATAATGTTTATGATTCGAGAATATTAAATTTAGGGGCCTCATTTCATGCTATACTCCATAGAAATTATTTTCTTGATTATGCCTAAGGAGATTTTGGGTTGGTGTATTTAGGAGATAATGAACTTTGTCATATTTTTGGAAAGGGAAAAATTAAAATAAAATTACAAAATGGAAATTAGTGGCTACAACAGGAGGCAAGGAATGTTCCAAAGTTGAGTAGGAATTTAATTTCAACGGGCCAATTAGGAGATAGAAGCTACATAGTAACATTTATTGATAAAATTTGCAAGGTTACTAAAGGTGATTTAGTAGTAGCTAAAGGTTTGAAAGTAGGCACCCTTTATTTACATACAAGTCATATTATTCCTTCTACTTTATTTGTAGTAGAAAAAATATAGTAGGAAAAGTTGCTACAAAAATAACTACAACAATTGTGGGTTCTGCAACAATCACATGAATAATTGTTTGGGGTTCTGCAATAGATATAGAAAAAATTGTTGTGGGTATAGAGACAACACTACGACATCACAAACTTGGGAATATGAATGAAAAAGCAATGAAAATTCTTCATTCTAAAAATTTATTGCCATGTCTTAAACATATTAACATGGATTTATATGAGTTGTGTTTATGCGAAGAAAAAGAGAGTGATATTTCTCAAAGATGGAAAGAAAAAGGAGGATGGTATATTGGAGCTTGTGCACATAGACATGTTGTGACTAAATTAGGCATCTTCTTTGGGTTTCTCTCATTATTATGTCACGTTATTGATGATACAACTAGGAAAACATGGGTGTATTACCTAAAACAGTTCAATCAAATACGTTTGCCATTTTTAAAAATTGGAAAAGCTTGGTTGAGAATGAGACAAAGAAAAGATTAAAACATCTCATATCTATAATGAAGGTGAGTATTGTAGCAAAGAATTTGAAGATTATTGTTCATTTAATGGATTTTGTAGGAAAAAAATAGTTCTAAGGACTATATAGGAAAATTATGTGGATAAGAGAATGAACAAAACTATTATGGAGCATGCAAGGAGCATGAGATTGCATGTTGGGTTGTCTTTACATTTGTGGGTAGAGGCTATAAATAATACTATTTATTTAATTAACATAGGTCCTTCAATTCCTTTCATTTGTGATATTATAGATGAAGCATGGAAATGCAAGAAGGTGACTCGTTATTTTCAAATTTTTTTTGAATGTGAAGCTTTTTCACATGTTGATTTTGAGAATAGAACAAATGGTGGGTGCACAAAGATTAGAGACCAAAAAGTGGCCAGTCCACTTTTTGGTCCTAAAATAGTTAAAAACATGAGTGTGTTATAACAATGGGTTCGTAGTGACCGAGCCTAGGCTCAGTCATTACCAAGCCAAAATGTGAGCTTGTCAATGCATTCACAAAATGTGAGCATGTTACAACACATTCGCATTATGTTCTGCATTGAAAATTTTTCCTTGTCTTTTTTTCTCTTTCTTTTGCCTATCTTTCAGTGAAACTATATATATAAAATAAATATTTAAGTATATGAATTCTTATACTTTAATTTATATTTCATCTATATAGCTTCAGGATTTTTGAGAGTGGTTTTGGATCTATAGGAGCTATAATGTAAATTCTAGTTTTTGGAAGATCTTATAATTTTTTAGACAGTCAAATTTTAGTAATCAACATGTCAAATTTTAATAATCAGGAGGTCAATTTTTAGTGATCAAGAAGTTGTATCATATTTCTCTCTCTCTCTCTCTCATTATTTATCCCATATTCTCTAGACCTCTCTCTTACTCTCTCCTTCCCTCTCTACTTCTCTCTATCTTTCCATTCTCTCCCTCCTCCCTCTCTCCTCCCTCTATACTTCTCTCTCTCCCCCTTCATCCACCCACCTTCTCTCTCTACTTCTCTCTATCTAACCTATCCCTCACTACCTCCCTCTCCTTCATCTCTCTCTACCCCTCTCTCTCCCTCCTCTCTCTCTACTTATCTCTATCAAACCTATCCCTCTCTCACTCCCTCCTCTATGTCCATCTCTCCACCTTCCTCCTTCCATCTCTACTCTCTCTCTCACTTCTCTCTCTCTCTCTCTCACACACACACACACACCTACCTTCCCTCTCTACTTCTCTCTATCTAACCTATCCCTCTCTACCTTTATCTCTCCATCCCTCCTCTCTCTAAATCTCTCCACCTTTCTCTCTCTCTCTCTATATATATATATATACCTCTCCCTCCTCTCCCTCTCTCTCCCCCACCCTCTCCCATCTCTCTCTTCTTCCCTCTCTAATTTTATCTATCTCACTTCTCTCTCCCTTTGTACCTCTCCCTCCCTCTCCCCCCTCTCTCTCTTTATTTGAAAGAGAGGTAGGCAGAGAGAGGGAGAAGAAAGATATAAGTAGAGAGGGAATGAGGGAGGGAGAGATAGGGATGGAGAAAGAGGTGAGATAGAGAGAAATAGAGAGAAATAGAGAGATGGAGAGATAGGTAGATAGAGGGAAAGGAGAGATAAGGAATGAGGGAGCAAGGGAGAGGTAGGGTGGGTTAGAGAGTGGTAGGAAGTGATAGAGGGAGAGGGGAGATAGAAAGAAGTAGAGAGGAAAGGAGATATAGAGGGATAGATAGGAAGGGAGAGAGGGGGGGTGAGAGAGAACAATAGAGAAAGTGGTAGGGAGTGATGGAGGGAGAGGGGAAATAAAAATAAGTAGAGAGGGACAGGTAGGGAGGGAGGGAAATATAAGTGATAGAGAGGGAGGGAGGGAGAGGTAGAGGTAGAGAGAGAAGTTAGATGGAGATATGTAGAGAGGGAAGGAGGGAGAGAGATATGGAAAGAGAGTGATGAGATAGAGAGAAGTGGAGAGGAAATGTGTGTGTGAGAGAGAGAAAGAGAAGGATAGGTAAGATAAAGGGAAGTAGAGAGGGGGGAAGGAAGGAGAGAGCGAGGGAGAGGTAAAGAATTATATATATGAGATAGAGAGAAGTAGAGAGAGAGAGGAGGGAGGGTGGGAGAGACAAAGGGGAGGGAGGGAGAGGTAAAAAGGGATATGTGAGATAAAGATAAGTGGAGAGAGAGAGGAGGAAGTGACAAAGATAGAGGGAGGGAGAATGATTCAAGATAGAGAGAAGTAGAGAGGGAAGGAGAGTGAGAGAGAAAGAGGAAGGAGGGACATAAGGAGGAGGGAGGGAGGAACAAGGAGAGAGAGGGAGAGAGAGGGAGAGAGGGAGAGAGAAGGAGAGGTAGAGAGAGGAGAGATAGAGAGAAGTGGAGGGGGAAGTGAGGGATGGATGGAGAGGTAGGGAGGGACTAGATAAGGGGTGTGTGTGAGAGAGAATGGGGATTTTGACCCTGGTTAAACAAAAATATTTTTATTGGAGATTTATGTATCTGCAACATCAACCATTGTTGTGTTTGACCTTAGGTTTTTAAATTTAGGATTTCCAAATCCTTATCTTTTGAACTTTATTATGGTGTTGATCTATAGCTTGATGGATTCATATGGTAGGCACTCCCTAGCTTGCATCTATTGTTGGAAATTATTAAAGAACTCCTAATATGTTGTGGTATATGTCTGCTTGTCTAAGAATTAGTGGTTGTGCATTTTCATTTGAGAAGCTACTGGAAGGTTTGTCTACCAAACTTTTCCTTTGAACATTGGAAGCTTGTTCAAGAAGTAGAAAACCATGAAAATTAGAAGTGTGCCATAGTGGAAGTTGTATTGAGATATTTTAATATTCTAGAGATTTTCCATGAGTTTCTACTGCATCACTTGATTGAGGTCAAAATATTTTCCCTCTACCAACATCTATAGGTGATGTGTATTGTCATTGTTGTTGCAGAATCCTCTATGTTTGCATAGTATATCTTGTACGCAATCCCCATGGTTGCATACTACACCCCAGGGGTTGTTATTGCCTAAATTCTTAGGCTACACCTATTTGATGTTTCTCTGGTGAGTTGAGTTACTACAACATTCTTTATTTCCTTCTTTGTTGGTACCTCTATGACCATGCTCAACCAAGTTACTGCATGGATTGCTTCTTGTGTAATGCAGTAAATTTTTTCTAAGTAGATGAATTCATCATGGACCCTATTGAGAACTAGTTGGACCCAATCATGCTTATTGCAAAAGTTTGGCAAGTCCTTCCAGATGTCAAGATTCTTCCTTACTACTTCTTGAAATTGGGGTTGGTACATCCTTTGGTCTAGGTTTAGGAGAGTTAGTTTGAGCTCTTCAAACTTGGTATGATCAGTTTCGAAGATCAACTTATGGATGTATTTCCTTGGATCCTCTATGAAGATCACAACTATGGGGATATTTGAGAATTCTTTGTCCTTGTCAACTTCCATTGCTTTGAATGGGTATTTCTTATACTTTTTCCGTGGCTTCTCAATAACATTCACCAAGGTTGGGGTTTCCATTGTTTGTAGCTATGTGTAAGAGTAGCAAAGCTTGAATTGCTTTTGCTAGCATGGAGAATTTAAATTCACAGTGAGTGTAATGTAGTTGTGAGGGGTTTAAATAGATTTACATGTTTTGTGGACACAATGATATCATTTTCCCATTAGATTTTGTAGGTTTTTCTAGTTGCTTGGAGTTTTTGGGCTACTCATGGTTCTATTTTTTTATTTAGTAATTTATGATACATATGTTAAATAGTTTACATTTTTTGTCTTTTTAGACTTTATAATTCTCATCCCTTTGGTAGGTGGTAGTGTTTAAGTCTAGCTCCATGCACATACCCTACGATATGATTGTGACAACAGCCACAAAAGGAGGGTCCTCAAAGAGAACAATTCATACCATGCAACAAGAGTAACATAATGAAAGCAACACATAATATGGAGGAAAATGCAGATGGAAATATTCTCATTAACAATAATCTCAGTTACATTCACCGGTAGGATTCACACTTATAGATTCATCTCATAGGCCTGATAAGATATACAACATTCTAACATGCTCCTATGTGAGCAAAAATATTACATTCAAAATCCTATTATCTTCTGGATCGAATTATACTAGATTGCTACTATTCAAATGATTGATTACAAGCTTTATAGCATATCCACAACTCTAGAAACATCTGTGTCAGCCAAAGATCATCACATTCTCAAAGGGAAGAAAATGTAATGTGCACATGATTAAGTTGGCCTCAAATTTGAATTACTCTTCAACAAGTGTGTAAGGTGAAGTGTGGACCTATAATGAAGGTCAAGGACACTCCTAGGAACAATTAAAATCCCATTGTTAAGATCCACAAGTCACGAGGATGATCCACAATGATCGAACTGGCCAAAAGTTTGAAATTATTTGTGTTGGTTCAAGAAACTACCAAGAATTTTGGAAGCGATAACTTTCCAAAAAAAGATCCAACCATGCTCAAATATTGGAACAAGGAAAATTAAAAAGTAGACGATGTACTCCAAGATCCACAAGGTTTGGTGAGCAAAGATGATGAATCCACCAACATGAACTAAGAAAGAACAAAAACAAGAACATAAAACTGAAAGACAATATTTTTGGTTGATGCAATATTGCCAAGAACCAAGGATGCTCTTGCATCAGACATACAAGGTTATTGAAAAGTGAGTCTCTCACTTTGTTGGGGCCAAAGGAAAACCAAGATGGTCTACCTCAGCCTGAGAAATCCAAGTAGAATCTTTCACTAGTCTACCTTTCCACTTCATAAGCTATTCTCTATATTGTCTTCCATGAGTCTTCTTCCCATCTCTGATATCCCAAATATCTTCAATCTCATCTAACTATTATTTAGGAAACTGATTCTCCAATTTTATTTCACTGTCTTCCCTGAAATTTGCTTCATGATACTTATATAGATCTGCAATGTTGAATATAGGTGATATTCCCATACCTTCTGGTAACTCCACTTCATATGCATTTCCTAAATCAAATTTCTTCAAGATCTTACAAGGTCCAAAATTCCTCATCTTCAGCTTATTGTATGTACCAACTAGAAATATCTCTTTCCTCAAATAGACCATCACTTCATCTCCAACTTCAAGTTCCTTATGTCTCCTCTTTTCATCTGCCTTCTCCTTATACTTCTGGTTCATGCCTTCCAATTGTTGTTTCACTCGAGCATTCAACTTATTCATGTGTTTTGAAAATTATTCTACTTCTGCACTCCTCTTATCCTCCATACTAATGTCTCTCAACTCTGATATACCTCTAGGGTGAACTCTAGTGACAATCTCAAATGGTTTCTTTCTTGTACTCTTGTTCACTGAATTATTGTAAGCAAAATCTACTTGTGCAAGGACTAAATGCCAACTTCTAGTCTTTTCTCCAATCCAACATCTCAGTAAATTCCCCAAAATCTTGTTTACTACCTCTATTTGTCCATCTTTTTGTGGGTGAAAAGTAGAATGGAACTTCAAATCTGTCTTCAAATTCTTCCAAAGTGTCCTCCAAAAGTAACCAACAAACTTCACATCTTTGTTTGAAAAAATACTTCTAGGTAATCCATGCAATCTAACCACCTCTTTGAAAAAAAAATCTGCTACATGTACTGCATCTGTTGTCTTCCTACAAGGTATGAAATTTTCCATCTTATAAAATTGATCAACCACCACAAATATAGAATGATTACCTCTTTGTGTCTTTGGAAATCCAAGTATGGAATCCATTCTTATATCCTCCCAAGGTCTCTCTGAAATTGTCGAAGACTTATACAATCCAACATTCTGACTACTCCCCTTTGCAACTTGACAAACTCTGCAGTTTTACACAAATCTTCTAACATCCATATGAATCTACAGCCAAGATTAATTCTACTCACCAATGCCACTACCTTATCAACTCCAAAGTGTCCTAACATTCCTCCACTATGCTTCTCCTTCACCAGGTTATCCCTCATTGAACTTCAGGGTATACACAACTGATTTCCTCTGAAAAACATATCCTCCTAAATGAAATAATCTAACCACTGACTTCTATCCTCCAAAATAGGTTCTTTGTAAGCTCTCCAAGGTTCTACAAAATCTAGGTCTTATTCATACAAGTTCTTCAACTCATCAAAGCCTAATACCTCCACTCTCATCTCTGTCAATAAATTTCTTCTCCTACTCAACGCATCAACAACTCTATTTGAATTTCCACTCCTATGCCTCAAAAAAAAAGTATAACTCTACAAGAACTTTACCCATCTCATGTGTCTCTGATTCAACTTACCCTGATTGTTCAAATGTTGCAATGCTTGATGATCCATATACAACACAAAATTCTTAGGAAACAAGTAATGTCTCCACTTCTTCAAGGATTGAACTATGGCATAAAATTCCTAATCATACATTGAATATCTTCTCCTAGCATCATTCAATTTCTCATTGAAATAGGCTATAGGTCTTCCCTCTTGACTCAATACTTCTCCAATTACATTTCCACTTGCATCATAGTCTACTTGAAATAATTTATTGAAATATGGTAAAGCCAACACAGGATGCTTATTCACCTTCTGTTTCAACAATTCAAAACTTTGATCTACTCCAGATGTCCATCTAAAATCCTTCCTATCCCCTCTCATTGCTTTTGTAATAAGACTACAAATAGAACTGAAATTTCTAATAAACTTTCTGTAGAAACTAGTCGATCCATGAAATGATCTTACTTCTCCAATGCTATCTAGTGTAGGTCACTCAATAATTGCTCTTACCTTCTTAGGATCCATCTTCAATCTGTCCATAGATATCACAAATCCAAAATATACCAATTCCTCCTTCATGAAACTGCACTTCTTGATTTTTATTAGCAACTGCTCTTCTTTCAACCTCTGCAAGACTTGTATAATATGCAAAAAATATTCTTCTCTACTCCTAAAAGTCAAGATGTCATCCAAGTAAACAATCAAAAAATTACCCAAGAATTTCTTCAATACCTCATTCATTAGCCTCATGAAAGTACTCAATGCATTTTTCAATCCAAAAGGCATCATCAACCACTCATATAACCCTTCATTCATCTTGAAAGTTATTTTCCACTCATCTCCTTCTTTGATTCTGATATGATGATATCCACATTTCAAATCTATCTTTGTAAAGTACTTACCTCCACTCAAACAGTCCATAATGCCATCCATCTGGGGAAAATGAAATCTATACTTCACCATGATCTTGATTATGGATCTAGAATCTATACACATTCTTGGTTATCCATCCTTCTTAGGTGCAAGCATAGCAGGTACTACACAAGGACTTAAAATTTCTCCGATCAAACCTTTCCTTAACAATTATTGCACTTGTCTATTCAACTCTTCATTCTCTATCATTGTCATCTGGTGTGCTGCTTTATTAGGAAAACTAGCTCCAAGAATCAAATACATACAATGACTAATACTCCTTATAGGTGGAAATCCATCAGGTACATTATCTAAAATGATCTCCTCATATTTTTTTAGTATCTCTTCTATTTTTTCTTACACATGCTTCAAGTCTTTAGCCTTCTTAGGCACCAAGGCATAACATACATTCTCATGTCTCAATCCATCAAGGAATCTCCTTCCATCAACTAGACAAACCCTAGCATTTGTACAAACTTCAACTATAGGAACATCTTCCAATGGCAATAAAATATGTTTCCTCCCATTAGCAATAATGGAGTATATGTTCTTCTTCCCATCATGAATAGCCTATCTATCATATTGCCACAATCTTCCCAACAAAATGTGACATATATCCATAGGCATGATATCACACAAAACTTCATCATGATAATTTCATATCTTCAATTTCACCAAACATTGTTCACTTACCAGTATCTTATGCTCATCTTGAATCCAAGCAATTTGATAGGGCTTCGGGTGTTTCAACCTTTCCAACATCAATTGAGTCACCATCTCTTAAAAAACTAGGTTATTAGAACTTCCATTGTCAAAAATCACTTTGCAACATTTATCATTCACCTTGCATATGGTCTAAAACAAATTCTTCCTCTACAATGATTCCTTCTCCAATTCACTTTGACACAATACTCTCCTATTCACCAATACTTCTCCATCTTCAAGTTTATTATATGATCCTGCATGATAATCCTCAACAAAGGTTGTTATCCTATTGTTCTATGTCTTTCTGCTTGTCTCTCATTGATTACATTCAAATGCTCTATGTCCTTCTCCACCACACTTAAAATTTCCACTAAATGCTCTTTTCTCTTTATCATCCTTTCTATAACCTTCATTCTAGTAACCAACATATCCTCCCCTTCTATAAGAGTTTCCATCACCTCTAGTATTAATTGTCATTCTTACTAATCTCCTTATCCCTATTCTGGTATGGAAAAGGTCCTCTTCCTCCTCTAGTAAAATTTCTTCCTCTCTCAAATCTTCCACCTCTTCCTCTCTGTCTCTACCCATGTCTCTTATTCAACTTCTCCTCTGCTTTTAGGGCACATTGATATGTCTCTTCCACATTCTGCAACTTGGTCAAACTTATTTCATCTTGTATAGATGACCTCAAACCATTCACATATTTGGCTACTTGCTCAATCTCATTCTCCAAATGTCTAGATCTAATATTCAACTTATAAAATTCCTCAATATACTTTGTCACACTAGATTCTTTCTGCTTCAAATTTTGCAACTTCTTGAACAAACTAATCTGATAGTTTGCATGCATAAACTTTGACTTCAACTTATTCACCATATGATCCCATGACTTTATCTTTTCCTTTCCTCTTCTTTGCCTATCTATCTGCAAAGGTTCCCACCAAAGGGATGCATGTCCTCTTAACTTCATTCAAGCAAAATTCACCTTCTTATCTTTAGAGGTACCTTCAAATTCAAAATACTTTACCATCTATGCAATCCAATCTAACAATACATCTGAATCCAAATTACCATTATAGTCTAGTGGATTGAAATGTGGGCTTGTAGTCACCTTAGTTAGGGCTCTTATGAACCTCTCTTCTCCCTGATCTAGGCCAAGTTGCTCTTCTCTTCCTCTTTCTTCTTGTACTTCTACTTCATCACTCACATCATCAACTACTTGACCTCTCCTCTGGGCCATTTCAACTGCATCCAATCTAACAACATACCATCTATGCAATCCTATCTAACAATACATCTGAATCCAAATTACCATTATAGTCTAGTGGATTGAAATGTGGGCTTGTATTCACGTTAGTTAGGGCTCTTATGAACCTCTCTTCTCCCTGATCTAGGCTAGGTTGCTCTTCTCTTCCTCTTTCTTCTTGTACTTCTACTTCTTCATCACTCACATCATCAACTAATCGATCTCTCCTCTAGGTCATTTCAACTGCATCTAATCTAGCAACAATTCCTCTTAACATCTCCATCACAACTTTTTTTGCATTTCCACATGCTCCATTTCCTCTAACATTTATTCTTCCAACCATCTTTACAAAAGTACTCTACAGCTGTAAGTCAAATCCTTAGTCCACCACCCCACAACAAATCTTCAATAGGACTTTGCAAACTCTGACAATCTCGCAAGGAATGAACCTTGCTTTGATACCAATCTAATGACAACCATGGTAGGAGGGTCCTCAAAGAGAATAGCCCAGACCATGCAACAAGAGTAATGCAACGAAATCAACACAAAATATTGAGGAAAATGTAGATGGAAATATTCTCATTAACAATAATCTCAGTTACATTCGATTGGCAGGATTCGAGCTTATAGATTCGACTCATAGGCCTTATAAGATATACAACATTCTAACATGCTCCTATGCGAGCAAAAATATTATATTCAAAATTCTATTATCTTTTAGATCAAATTCTACTAGATCGCTACTATTCAAATGATTGAATACAAGCTTTATATCATATCCGCAACTCCAAAACCATCCGCGTTGGCCAAAGATCATCACATTCTCCAAGGGAAGAAAATGTAACATGTGCATGATTAAGTTGGCCTCAAATTTGAATTACTCTTCAATAGGTGTGTAAGGTGAAGTGTGGACCTATAATGAAGGTTGGGGAAACTCCTAGGAACAATTGAAATCCCACCATTAAGATCCGCAAGTCATGGGGATGATCCACAATGATTGAACTGGTTGAAAGTTTGAAATTATTCTGATGTTGGTTCAAGAAACTGCCAAGAATTCTGAAAGCGATAACTTGTTGGAAAAAGATCCAATCACGCTCAAATCTTGGAACAAGGAAAATGAACAAGTAGATGATGTACTTCAAGATCCACAAGGTATGGTGTGCAAAGATGACGAATTGACCAACATGAACTAAGCAAGAACAAAAACAACATAAAACTAAAAGAAAATATTTTTGGTTGATGCAAGATTGCCAAGAACCAAGGATGCTCCTGCATCAGATTGTCATCTAATCTCTTTAATCTTACTACTCTTGATTTTTTAATTTCATGGATAGAGTATGGCTCTAGCCACCTTACCTTTAATTTTCCCCGCGTTTTAAAATTTTTATCATATAGTAATACTAGACCCCCTATTTGAAAAGTCTTAGTGTGGAGATTCTTGTCATGCCAAGAATTTTGTCTTTATCACTCTACTTTCTAATTGTATAATGCTATGAATCTATTGCCATCCAATTTTTCTAGTTCTTTTATCCTTTATGCTAAGGACTCATCATCATCCAACTACAATGTGACTGTGGTACACATATTTGGGATTATAAAGATCATGGGAACTACCACATCAATTCCATATACTAATTGAAATGGTGTAAATTTAGTGATCCTCTTGTAAGATGTATGGTATGTCCAAAGTATTGCAGGTATCTTAATGTCCCAATCTAGCCTATTTCCATCATACATTTTAGTAAGTGTTGTCCCAATTATATTATTTAGAGCCTTGCTCCATTTGCTTATGGGTGATATTGTGAGATCTTATTGTGTGCTATCATGAAATTCTATAGAAGCTCCACAATTACTTTATTAACAAAGTGTTTTCCTTGACCACTTACTGTAATTTGTGAGAAACCATATCTAGTGATTACATTTTCATATAAGAATATTGTGGTAGTTCTTGTGGTACAACCCCTAGTAGGTTCTGCCTCTGCTCATTTTGTTAAATATTACTCTTATTATTATGAATCATGCTTTTGAGTTTAGCAGGTGGGTCAATTGGTCCTATAAAGTTTATTGCCCCATTTTTTAAATGGGGTTTGTGCTAAGACTAGTTTCAAAATCATCTCATCTCTTGCGATAGGTTTCCCCATTCTTTGACATACAACACAGTTCTTTACATATTATTTTGCATATTTGTGTAGGGTTGGCCACCAAAGTCTGACTAGTTTAACTTTTTTTGTTGTCACTTCACCATAATTATGTCCCCATGTTATCCCTTCATGTGTTTCTTTCAAGATAGATTCTCTTTCATGCTAAAAAAATAACTTTTCTTATAATTTCATCTTGCCCTATGTGGTGAAATTCACCTTCTATTAGTGTATATGGTAGAGACTTCCATACAAGGTAGTATTTATCTTACAATGAGAGATTTGTGGGGAATTATCATCTGGAAAGGAGTATGGAAATATTGTGTCATTCCTTTGGTACTGCATTTAGTCTTACTAGGTGTGTGCCAGGTAGATCTTCTACTTTATCCCCTATTTCTATCCTTGATAAGTAATTCAGTTCTTGATTGTGCTTTAGGGGTTTGACCATTATCTTAAAATAAAATTCCTGAAATAAGAGTAACCACTAACAAATCCTTCCTTATATGATAGTTTTATTAAGTACTTCAATGGTCCATGATCTATAAAGAACATGAATGGTGTTGATAGTAGATAGTGTCTAAATTTATGCAATGCATAAACCATAGATAGGGCTTCTCTTCTAATAGTGATGTAGTTTTTCTTCGCTCTAGATAGATTTTTTCTTGCAAAGGCTATGGGGTGATCTTTATTTCCTTTAGGTTGAGCTAATATTGATCCTATGGTCACTCTTGATGCATCTACATGTATGTGGAATGGTGTTTTCCAATCCAAAAATATTAGTATGGGTACCTCTACAATTTTATTCTTAAGTGTGTCATATGATTGTTGGCATTCCATAGTTCATTCAATGCTTCTACCATATTTTTTTTCAATTAGTTATTCTTTTGGTGCAATTGTTCCTGTATATCCCTTTATAAATTTAAAATGTTATCAAATATATCCTAGGAAATTTTTTACTTTTGAAGGTGTCTTAGGCAACAGTAGTGTCATGATTAAAGTAACCTTCATAGGGTCTACCATCAAACCTTCTTTGTAGATGATATGTCCTAATAATATCCCATAAGGTGCCACAAATACACACTTCTTCAAACTGAGTGCAATATGCATTCTTTGACACCTATTTAACAACATTCTTAATTCTAGTACATGGCCTTTGACCAATCCATATACCATCCAATTATCTAAATCTACTTCTAAAAAGTCATGTATAAAGTCTTTAAAAGTATTTATCATTATCGTGTTGAATACTGCAGGTGCATTCTTTAGGCCAAATGACATCACTATATACATGTCAGAGCCCCGTTCTATTGCAAATGTTTTGTTTGGATGGTCTTCCTCACTTATTCTTACTTGATGATACCTTGAAAATCCATCAATGGAGTATATTTCTCTTCCTACTATTGATTCCAAAATTTCTTTAGCGAATGGTGTAGTTAAAGGGTGATGAATGCAGGTTTATTTAGTTCCCTAAATTCAACATAAATCTTTATTTCACTTGTTTTCTTATTTTGGATTACCATAGGGCTAATCCACCATGCATCCTCTATTAGTTTGATTTTCCCTACTTCTAGCATCTTGTCTAGTTCTTCTTTAACTTTCTTCTTCATATTTGGGTTTAGTTAGTATGGTCTTTTCCATACCAGTTTAGCTCCTTTCAATTGTATCTTCATGAATCCTACTTCATCCTTTATGTCTTTTAGGTTTGTAAATTTTCTAGGAAAGAGTTCTTCAAATTCTAATAAAATCTCTACAACTTGTGCCACTAATCTATTATCCCAATAGTCTCCTATTTTAGTGAGTTTGGAATATTCTTCTTTAACAATATTTTATTCTTTTAGTTTGATTGGTTGGTTATAATAATTTTATTGGATTATGTTGGAGATTATAATTCTGTTTCCCCTTATTGGACGTCTATGTCTAAGTTGTGGGAATCTTCATCATCCTATTTTGTTAGGTAACATCTTTTCTCTAGTAATGCAGATTCTTTATCAAGTCATTCTATGTATCTCCAAATGCCTTCTAATTGTGGAGGTGGTGTTGGGGTTCGCAATACCGTCATTTCTTGAGTTTTATTTGGTTTGAATAGTATCTCCTTAATTTTAATTAATGTGTTATGTATATGTGTGTTTTCATTACAAAAAGACAAAGTGTGGTAAAATTCCTTTGTTAGTTTTGTCCAATTGTTTGTTTTGTTAAAAATTGTCACCCTTGACAATTTCACACTAGGTATAGCTCCCTCCTATGTGCTTGAAGCTAATTATGCATTTAATTTCTCATTTTATAAATATCTTCAAAAATCAAACAATGAGAATGAAAATAGGAATTTAACATTTTCCCTCGATGTTTTAGGCCCTGAAAAGGATGAGTCTAGACTAGGGTTCCCCATGCCATTGTCCAGCCCATTTTGGATCCATTTTGGATACATTGATGTTAGTATTTTATTATTTAAATTTACAATTTCATTTTTCATCTATCGATATTTGGATTTTGGGAAATTAGAAGAATTACATATAAATACTAATTATTTTCATCATTTTTATCCTTGCATGTTTTGGGAAGTAATGGAGATCATCATTAAGCAGTCAAGAGTATATTTATCAGTATTATTGCAACATTTATTTTAGTCAAGCACCATGTCAATCATTCATCATGTTTTTATGTAAGTTTATTCATGTTTTATGTTCATTTGTTTTATTATTAGTAACACTTGTAGGACATCAAATCAAGCAACAATTTCTCCTTGAAGGTGATGAGTACATGACTTCAATCCATCAAGGAATGCAAATATGAGTGGTGAGTTGCAAGATTAGTTAATTCATTGCTTGTTTATCATTTAGCATCTGTCTAATCGAGGGTAAGATCTCTTTATACATCATCATAACCATTGTGGAGGTAAAAATAACAAAACAGGGTTTGACTTAGGCAAGCCCCTATATGACACAACCCTTCCACCTCTTTCATGTGTGTAGATTTTTTAGATCTGAAAAAAACTAGAGGAAGATTAAGGACCAATTACTCATTCATGCATTCAAGTCCTACCAGTTGTCAAAATAAGGAAAGTTTATTTTTTCAGTAACAAACAAAGTTTTAATAGTGACCCTAAAAAACAAGACTTGTAGATCTGGAGCTACAGGCTTGTGAAATCATATCCTAAAAATTAGGAAACTAGTTTAGGGAATCCCATGCCCTTGACCAGTCAATTCAACACCAAATTTCTATGCCATGTTCTTCTATGTCTACCCTTTGCATTTCTGAAATCAATTTTTGTCTTTCTATTTTTCATTTCTCAGAATTCATCTCAATTTGTTGTATTAAATCATAGTTTACATAGGAACATCATTGCTTGTTGAAATTTTGTCAATTAACAATTAATCAATCCAATCAACACACATTTATAACAATGGATTAAAACCTTGATCCGCCATTCCAGCTCTTAAATTGAGGTTTGTAGCCAAGTGGATAGTGAGATCATTTTTGATCCATAAACCTATTTGGACAAGTGTGATCTACAACCCAAATCCACTTTCCCAATCAAGCAATTTCCCCTCTTCACTCTTGGTTGATGTACCAAGTCTATAATACTGGTGTCAATGTCCAATAGAATGATAGTATATATATTTGTTCATCATACTCATTTCTTTCCTTCCATTTGGTAATACAAGTGGTCAAATGATCCTTTGGTGAAATCTATCCATTATATTGTTGGAAGTCTGTGCAGTTTGTGTTGTCATTGATGTCAACCTATGGAGATGCTTTGATTTGTTGCATTATGTTGGCATTAGTAGTCCCACTGATGTCAACCTCTAGTTTTTCCTTGATAAGGATGTGTGTGGTTGAGTTGTATTGCAGTTGGTTTGGTTGTGATAAGGAGGTGTTGAAGATGATGATGATGATTTTGGTGCTTGGTTTCCAACTATTTTTGAGAAAATTTGAATAAAAGAGGAAATAGTGTAGTAAAGTGTTTTCAGTGTAGTACAATAGTGTTCAATATTTTGATCTACATGTTTTTTGTATTTAATATCTTCTTATATAGTTCATATATGTTGATCAGAGGTGTTCAAAGGTGTTATATCCAGAGTTTTAGGTTTTGGATCGTTGTGTAGAGAAAGTTGTGTTCACCATTGTGTGAACTGTGAACACAATGTTGTGTAGAGAAATGGTTTTGCTTCGTATTTCTCTACAGTGTGGTTTCTAGTCTTGTGGATTTGAGAGTGTGCTTACAATGCTCATATATATCTTTAGTCTAAATTGTTCGAAGTTTGGTGCTCCACAAGGTTGTATTCATGTGTTACAGTATATAGAAGGTTAACTGGGTGTACATGATGAATGTGCTCTTTAGGTGAAAGTTGTTGTGAAGGAATTTATTGGATTTTAGGGTGTTGAAGGAATATTCTAGATTTTTTTTTTAGTGTTGTGTGTGTTCTAAGAGTTATCTTTGGATTTGGTGAAGCTTGTACTCAAAGGTTTAATGGTTTTTACATAGGTTCGATCGACCTTGGGTGTTTACACTAATTTTTTATTTGCTTCTATGTTTGTGGAAGTATGGCATGACATGTATGAGTGGATTTAGGTCTGCCTTAAGGTGTGATGTGGTCCTCTTTTGTTCCTCTCCACTTTGGAAATGCTGAGTGATGACCTAATTTGAATTTACGCATTTGAGGTGCATAGTCAACCTTGTAAATTATTTTCAAGGTTGAATATGGTATATATGTGTGTTGAGTTGATGGAGGATATATGTATGAAATGTGTTTGATGCATGCTATGATGTGAAGTGTGAAGTGTAGTTTGAGCCTTAATGACTAAGACTACTAGAAATAGTGAGTGAAAGGTGTCTACATTCTATAGAGAGAGTGTGAATGTTCTAATGAATCAGTGGTGGAACTTTTCTATTGCTTTATGATGGATTTCTCATTGTAACAATATTCTTTCTTCTACTTTCTATTTTGACATTCAACCCTTCTTTATTTTGGGTAGTGAGCCCTCTAGCAGTAAGCCTATTGTATTTGATGTTGCAATTACTTTATATTGTGAGCTAATCCTCACCATGGTTTTCCCTTCTTGGGTTTTCCACATAAATCTGGTGTTCTCATGTGTTTGGATGTGTTTGCATTATTGTTTGTGTTATGTTAATGCATGATAAGATTTTAATGGTTGTTAAGGGTTTAAGGACTAATGCAGATCTAAATGTTAATGAGGGATTGATGTTTTAAAGTACAACTAATCACCCCCCTCTCAATTTCCTTGTTCATTCAACAATTGGTATCAAAGCAAGGTTCTTTGGAAGAAATCTTAACCAATTGAGGTAGATCTAAGAGAGAAGACAAGAAGGAGGCTCCTCTATTTTATGGATATAATTATGCATTCTAAAAGACTAGGATGGAAGGTTTCCTTATTTCTCTAGGATTTGGAGTTTAGAAGTATGTTGAAACTGGATATAAAATGCCTAAAAATGGTTTGAGTAATGATGATGAGATCAAGGAATATGAGAAAAATAGAAAATTAAGGCATGCTCTTTTGAGTGGTCTTTCTAATTAAGAACTTGTAAAAGTTATGAGTCTTAAAACTGTTAATGGGGTCTAGAAAAAGCTAGAAAGTATCTATGAAGGAGATGATAAAGTCAAGAAAGAAAAGATGAAAAATATGAAGACTAAATTTGAGACCCTAAGGATGGAAAAAGATGAAGATATTATAGGCTACATGCATAGAGTGGACGAAGTTGTCAATTCCATCAAGAGGCCTTGGAGGAAATCTTGATGAAGATGAGGTGGTAAAGAAGGTATTAAGAACTCTTCCTAAAGCTTATAGTCATAAGGAGTCTATTATTGAAGAAGCTCATAATTTAGATCACTATTCTAGAGATCAATTGTATGGTGCTTTAGCTATTTTTGAATTGAGAGATTTTGGTCCAAGTGATTCAAGAAAAGAGACTACTTTTAAAGTTGGAAAAGTAGAGAAGAATGGGGAATATGATCCAGATGAGTTTGATGAGCTAGAAGCAAACTTTGTAAGGAAATTGAAAAAGAGCATTGGAAAATACAGAGATAAGTTACCTTTCAAATGCTTCAATTGTGGAAAGATAGGTCATTATGCTTCAAGATGTCTAGTCAAAGCTTCAAATGACATATTTAAGAAGAATAAAGGTAAATTAATTAAGAGAAGATATTATGTGCAATGTTCCTCCAGTTTCAACATTCTATTGAGTTTGATTCTGCTTGATAGATGCTTTAGTTCATTATGATACAATGTTGTTTCTTTTCAGAAGTGATTTTGGATACTATGTTGTTTTGTATTTGGTGGATGATACATTGACATCCTGATTATCTGGTTATGCTAGTTTCATGATATTGAGATAGACATGTTCATGATATGGTTTATTTGCTTATGAATTTTCATGTGGTTATCATTTTGAGATGATTGCTTATGTTTTATCTTGTTCATCTGTGTCGGTGGAGAAGATAGTGTAGCATTACTCATTTGTGAGTACCTTGCTTCACTGCAATTCTTATTCACGGTGTGTTTTCTAACATAAGTATATAAATGTTTTAACATTGATGTTTCCTATAGACACAAGTACTGGGTAATGGCTCCACCTGCTTGTCAGGTCTGAGCGTACCCTAATTCAATATAATTATGTTGTATCGGAGGTACTGACAGGTCCTTATTTAACTATCGTTCTTTTTCGAACGAGTATCTATGTGTTACCCTATGTTATTGTCCGGTTTATTTTGTCATGTTCGTTTGTATTGTTTTGTGTTTGTGAATTAATATTTAAGTTTTACAAATGTCTGTGAATGTGTTTATAAATATTTATAATTTAATTTATTAAATTAAATTAAATAAGTTATCAAATCTAAAAGAGAAAGTTATTCTCTTTACAAATGTATTTAATTAAATATATATTGCTGATTTAATTGTGTAAACTTGAATTGTGAGAAATAGATATTTTTAAGGAATGATATTTTTGACAAGATATGAATCTTTGATTGGCAGTTAAAGATTTGATTGATATTTTAAAGGGCAAGTTAAACTGTATGATCTATTTTTGATTGCATAATGAACAAATAGTCAAGTTTTGTGATTGTGAATTAATTGCACGCATTAAAAGTTTAAGGGGTGGTAATTATGCATTCACGGGGAGAAATTTGAAAAAACTTTCATGGCAGCAATTTTTAGAAAATCTTGCACAACAATTGTTTCAGAAAAACTTTTAATTTAGATTTGGTTTGAAAGCTTATTTCGGGTTGGATTGTTTTGGATTCTGTCATCAAATTGTTGGTGTAATGAGTAGATTTGACGGAAGCTTCAGATTTTCTTCTAGATCAATTTTTAGCAATTAACACAGGTTCTTTTCTTGTTTGTATTATGTGATTTTGTAATTTTCTAAAAACTTTATTTCAAAAAGAATGCTTTTATTAGACCTGCAAAAGAAAAGAGGCAATTAGAAATAGTTTTAGAATCAAAGAATAGTAAAATGAATACAATGGGAAAACAATTTAGTGCAGAATTCAAAATCAAGAAAATTGTTGAGTGAAAATTATGAAGGCATTAATTTGCTTGTTCTGGTGTTTTTAGTAAATCTCGCTTTGAATATTTTTAAAACCGAACTGTCTATGATAATGAATCTAGAAGTTTACTATAGGAAATAATATCTGTACCCTTATAAAAAAAAATCTTACTCTCTTTTAAGTAACCCTTAGAATCTTTGAACCATTCATTTAGATCCCATTGATGAAAGTTAAAGGAATGTTTAAGTCTCAAAAAAATCCTTATGTAGTGCGTTAGTCAACTTTAGAAGGAGCTACAAAATTATTAAACTTCTTTGAACTTATAGGTCAAATATTCAATCTCCTTATACATCCATAAATCGTTGATTCCTTGTGAGATTTAAGACGTTTGATGTTTTAACCTTTTTGAAAGCTTTGTAATTAGAATAGAATATACAAAACAAATAGTGCCGCTTCAGCTTTAAATCTGCATGCTGTCATATTTAATAGATTTTTTTTAGGGTATGTGTCAATGGAGGAAAGATCTAAAGGCTTTTTATAGTATATATATTTACAAATCGTATAAAAGACACATCCAGATTTGTTACTGGAGATTTTTCTAGAATCCTTTTATAGATAGAAATATGTATTGTTTTTTTTAAATATCTGTGAGATGAGGAAATATTTTATATGCGCCTTCTGTTGCTTTGAGGAACTACTAAATGGTTTATTTTTTGGCTATTATCAATTTAGAGAATATGATAGTTATTTGGTAGAGTTTAGTGTTGTCCTCCTCTGTCATATTCTGTCTTAGGGAATGGTCTTGTGAGTCTCTTCTTTAATATTTAATTTCGCATGATTAGTACAATGCTCAATGAAATTTCTTTCTTATAATCTTTTGGCTGAAGATTTTGAACTTAGTTGATATCATATTAGAATTTAGTCAAACACCTTGCAAATTCTAGCCCAAATCTTTCCCCCTCATCCTCTGAACTTATGCATGACTTAGATTATCTTCTATCCTCAATAATATAACTAATTCTTAGATTAATATATATAGTTATAAGAGATTTTTGACTCTGCAATTAATTGGAATGAATGCCTGGTATTAAACACAGATCAGAATAAAAATATTTGTATAGGCGTGGGTGTAGAATAGTCTTAGAGCAGAAATCTGAAGTTCACTAGATATTTATAATTGATACTTATAAAATAACTTGAGTTAATTTGTGTGCAAGGTGCATGACATCTTATCTATCCCTTGGAAGTTATGATTTTTATTTTCAAAAATTATTACTTAACTCCTGTGCAATATACCTTTGCATGCATTAACAGTAGCAGTTTTATTGTTCGAAGATTATATATTTAACTATCAGTTGATAGGCCTTTACAAAGCGCAAGTGTTGGTGAAGTATGAGTCTACAAACAAGAAAAGATGGAATATATAAGATGTTAAGTTTATAATTTGAATATAATTTCTTTTTAAGGGAATGGATTTATATAAATAAAGAATTTACATTATCCTTATTTTATAATGTTAAAAAAAAAAGATTTTTCTTTAAAATTATTAGAAATGTGATAATCTCTATAGTTTTTTATTATGAATTTTTGATTCATAGAGATTGATTTAATGTAATTATGAGTTGTATATATATTCATAATGTTGGTGATGTTTTCTTTATTTCTTTAAGACTAGAAAAGTGAAAATTATAATGACAAGTTTATTACACTTTAAATTTTATTGCTCAGTTATGATGATCTTGATTGTGAGAGTATAGCTTTTCACTTTATGTTGTTGTCTTAAGAGACATTTTTGAGATTACAATTTATCTCTAGTAGGGGGATGTAAACATTTGATGATTTAATCTTTATGCTTGATAGCTACCCCTGGACTGATTTTATGTTGAATCATGTTATAGAGAGAGTGGCTTGCATTAGGGGCCGAAATCCTAAAGAGATTGTCTAGGTAGCCTATCAGAGGTTTGTTAATTCAATGAAAACCTAACTAATGTATTAGGGGTTGGGTAGATCTAAACATTAATTCAGATAAATGATTGCCTCACCTACTTTCTTAATGCTCGTTTAGGTTAAGCAAAGGATGAGAAGGCCTGGAATGGCTAGTCATCATCTTGTCTTCTCGAAAGATGAAACGACTCCATATTAGTCTGCATAGGGGCTGGGAATTGGTAAAGGCTGCCAGGGTAACTCTTGGAGAGGGCCGATAGTCTAGGAAGATTCACCAGGGTAACCTATCCTAACAGTGTGATGACACTCTTAGTCTATACCATGACGGTGTCCCTTGTGTTCAAATTTCTTTTAGTTATGTTTTGTTACTAGAATTTTATCTATTATGATTTGTTATCGTTATGTTGTAATGTGAATTGTAAACCATGTAAATGTAATGTTTTGTCTTCATTATTTGTGGACCTATCATTATCTCCTAGCATAGAGGGAGTGGACTTTCGAGTTCCACATGGTTGGGAGGAAACTGTGCTACACCTTCCTTGGATTTTCTTGCAGATGATCCTATGCTTGCAGCTGGTTCTAGTTACTTCATTGTTCGTGACTATGGATGTGGAGCATGTTGGTGGATATGTATGTCAGTTGTGATATGATCACTATCTGCTTTGTAAATATACCTCTTGTATAAGAGCGTTCATATTGTACCATCATTTTGTTGTATTGAGATTCGTTGAAATCTCACATATTGTAATCTAGACATTTGGATATTTGATTGTATTAAGTTTTGTAAACTGGATCATACATGACATTAAACTTGTACTTATATTTATGGTAATACGTTGAGTATACTTATTATTTTTAAGTAACATCATCTTGGAAACTTTATTGCAATTGTGTGATTAATTTTTTTTTTTTTTTAAATTGTTCAGTTAACTTTACTCTTTACACTTTGTTATAACGGTATCCAAGGCGGGGCATTACATTATGTTAAAGAAGATGTTAGTATATCTTATGATGAATCTAATTACCTTGACGATGAGGATAATGAATGCTTGTTCATGGCTCTAAATGTTGGAACTAATTTTTCTAACTTTGATAGGTGTATGAAGGAAGTTTCTCTAAAAAGTGATAATGGAACTATGGTGACCTCGTTTTTCATACTAGAAAAGGCAAAAACTACTAGATTGTTGACAATGGATGCTCAAATCACATGATAGGTTATAAGCGTAAGTTTGTTAAACTTGAAAATTTTGAAGGAGGTCTTGTTAAGTTTGGTGATGATACATCTATTAATATATGTGGAAAAGGTTCAATCAATTTTAATGGCAAGCATAATATAGATGGAAATGTCTATGAACTCAAAGGTGCTAATGGTATGTGATTTATGACTCAAATTAATGAAAGTTGGCTATGGTATAGAAGAATGTGTCATATCAATTTTCATAGCCTAGTTAGAATTAGGTCTACTCAAGTTGTGAGAGATTTTCCCAAGATTACAAAGCCTATAAATACAATGTGTAAGGAAAGTCAAGTTTTAAAGAAAACAAGAATTAAGGTTCAATGTCAAAGAATACTCTACTGTGGGACCTTTGGAGTTGGTTCATATAGACCTTTGTGGACCTACAAGAACAAAAAGTTTTCAAGGTAACAAGTATTTCATGTTATTGATTGATGATTACTCTAGAATGACTTGGGTTACTTTTCTTAAAGGAAAATTAGAAGCTCTAGATAATTTTAAGGCATTTAAATCTATGGTTGAGAATGAAATGGATATGAGAATCAAATTTTTGAGATTTTCCAAAGGTGGAGAATTCACCTCTAATGAGTTTAACAATTTCTATGAGGTTCAAGGAATAAAGAGGCATTTGTTAGCCCCTAGGACTCCTCAACAGAATGGAGTGGTTGAAAGTAAGAGTAGGAATGTTCAAGAAGCAACAAGGACAATGATGAAAGAAGAAAACATACAGGAAGTCTACTAGAGAGAGGACATTCATATTGTAGTCTACATACTTAACAGAGCATAAGCAAGAAAAAATAGTTCAAAGACTCCCTATGAGTTATGGTATGGAAGGACTCATACTGTCAAATATTTTAGAGTGTTTGGAAACAAATGCTATATCAAAAGAGATGAATAAAACTTAGGAAAATTTGATGCTAGATCTAATGAAGGAATATTCCTTGGATATTCTACAAAAATCAAAGCTTATCAGTGCTACAATAAGAGACTGAAAAGGATTGTTGAAAGTGAAAATGTCAAAGTGGATGAAGACTTACATAAAAGCTCAATACTGACAAATGGATATGAATTAGATGATTCCTCTTGTAGAAAGAAGAGAAGGATGAAGGTAAGAAAAATAAGTGCAAGTTGAAGAGGAAGAAGCTTTGAAAAGGATCCCTAAGAACCCTACGTATGTGTAGAAGAATCATTATGAAGATCAGATCATTGGTGACAAAGGAAAAGGTGTATTGACAAAAAGAAAAGTTGTTATGACAAAAAAAAAGTAAACTTGTGTACTTTCAAACGTTGAACCTAAAATAGTGATTAAGGCATACAAAGATGAATTTTGGATCAAGGCTATGGAAGAAGAATTGATGCAAATTGAGAAGAATTAGACTTGGGAACTTGTCCCAAGACTAGCAAACAAGAATGTGATTGGAATTAAGTGGGTATTTCAAAAAAAATTGAATGAGAGTGGAGAAGTTGTTAGGAACAAGGAAAGAATGAAAGGAACATATTTTGAGGAGGCATTTTCTCTGGTGGCAAGAATGAAAGCTATTAGTATTTTTTTGTCTTTTGCAACAAAAATATTTCAAATTTTATTAGATGGATGTGAAGTCTACATTCTTGAATGGTGAATTGGAAGAAGTATACTTTGAACAACCAAAAGGATTTCAATTATCAGATGATCCTAATATGGTCTGCAAATTGAAAAAGGCATTATATGGACTCAAGAAAGCTCCTAGAGCTTGGTATGCAAGATTCAATAGGTATTTGTTGCAGCAACGATCCAATAAAGGTACCACAAATGGAAATCTTTATTTTAAGGTTGAAGAAGATAAAATCTTGATTTTGGTTGTGTAGGTTGATGATATAATCTTTGGAGGAAATGAAATTATGTGCAAGAAATTTGCAAAAGAGATGCAAAAAGAGTTTGGGATGTCAATGTTTGGGGAGATGAATTTATTTCTTGGAATACAAATCAATCAGATAGAGAAATGTATATATATTGCACAATCAAAATATGCCAAGGAAATGCTAAAGAATTTTGGATATTATTGGTCAAAAGTTGAGTAAGGATGAAGAATCTCCTAAGGACGATCAAAGCAAGAAGAGATCAATGATTGGAGGATTATTGTATGTAATTGCTACTAGACTAGATATCATGCATGTAGTTTTTCTTGTGGATAGATTTCAAGAAGATCCTAGAGAGTCACATGTGGCAGTAGTGAATAGAATATTTAGATACTTGAAGGGCACTATGGAACATGCATTGTGGTATCCAAGGGATACTGATTTCTATTTGAATGCTTATACAAATGTAGATTGGGTAAGTCATGTGGATGATAGAAAAAGTACAAGTGGTGGTGCATTCTTTCTTGGAAATAGGATGGTGTCTTGGCTAAGCAAAAAGCAAGATTTGGTTTCATTATCTACTACAGAGCTAGAATACATTGTTACAACATCATGTTGCACATAGGTGTTGTGGATGAAGGAAACTTTGAAGGATATCAGAGTTGTATATGATGAACCTATTTCTCTCTTTTGTGACAAAACAGTTGCTATTAAAATTTCAAAGAATCCAATAATGCATTCAAGGATAAAGCATATCTCAATCTAGTATCACTTTCTAAGAGAGAAGGTTGTAGAGAATGAGGTGAAGTTGGAGTATGTGCCTACTAAGGATCAAGTTGCAGATATATTCATTAAGGCTCTTCCTAACAATACGCTTGAGTATCTCTAAGATAATTTGGGGGTTATTATCCCTCCTTTCAATTAGATGCATAAGGATATGCATCAATCTAGTGGATTTCAAGATTCATTCCTTGTTCTAGACTAAAGTTGGTGGCTACCTCTCAGGGGAAGTAGGTCGTAGCATTGTTGGTTGTTGTAGTCAGCAGGAGTAAATGTTGTCATTGTGTGCTAAACAAGTCTTTTCCTTTGTTAGTTGTGTCAAAGGATATGTGTAGTGGTTGTTGGTTGGTGTAGTATGTTGTGTATTGCTAAGGGGGTGTGTGTAGAGAAGGTATGGACAAAAAAGAGGGCAATAAAAGAAAAGGAAGTTGCAAAGAAAATACATATTTGATTGATTCCAAAGGGGATGTTGCACTTTTCCATTGATATCAAAGGGGGGAGATTTAATTGAAAAACCTTATGAAGCAAGGGAGAGAAAGAGAAGGTGTTAGAAAGAGTTGATGCTAGTGTAATGGGGAGAAGTGTGCACTAATGTACAGTGCATATGACTAGTAGAATTTGGAAAATAAATGACTACATGACTAAAAATTTGTCACAACAACTAAAAATGACTACATTCTACTAATGTTTTGCAACTTAGCTATAAATGAGTAAATAAATGACTAATTTGGTCATTGACTAAAATTATTTAGTCATAAAAATAAAAAAGACTAAATAGTTAGTTATTTATTTAGTCACAATCCATTTGAATAAATCATTTAAGGAATCAAGAATCAATAGCCCACTAAAATACTCTAAAACTTAAATAAACATACTCTAAAAATTTCGTCGAAATCTTATTTTCAAGCATAGCCCACCAAAATGGAGTTTTCATTTTAATAAACATACTCTAAAACCTTCATCGAAACCTTATTTTTAGGTGTGGCCCACTAAAATGGAGAAGTGTTTTAGTAAAGAATGATAGAGAATGGCAAGGAGATGCAGATGACAAGAGGCATAGGATTCATTGCTGTGTATCTGATTCCTACTCTGCTCAATAAGGTTTACATTGTTCGTGTTACTATTTGTAATCCAGGTATTTAATTAACATATATTTGCATAATTTCAAATTCCTTCAGTTGCTTTTGAAGTATCAATGTATCCTATATAAGGTTTAGAATGATTTCTTTTAATTTAAAAAAATAAATAAATGATGTATTTTCCTGTGACTAGATAATGTGGAGATCTCCTAAATCCACCCCAACTCACTGTCCTCTTTGGCACTATATTCATTACTCCAGCTACTAGGGTTTTGCATGTGAAATATTTAATATCTTCATGACAGTGGCTTTTAAATAGATCTTTGTCTTTGCTTTAATTTGTATCATGGTAACCTAATAAATTTAGAGCATTTTTTTCTTTTAGAGTCTTGGTGTTGGAAATTGATGATGAAGTTCCTAGATAAATATTTCAAGGCAATTATTATCTATTTCAATAAATCTTCTAAAGCATAGTCACCAAGAAACTTCAGTTCTACCCCTATACCTCACCTATAGCTTTGGATTCTTATATTTAAATGGGATATAACCTATACCATTATTCATATATTCTTGTATCCTATTTTAAAATAGTACCCCTGTCTCCATATGCCATATTTCCATATAACTAGATAATAGTTGGATAAATAACTAAATTGTCATGTGATACTGATAAAGCCAGTGGCCATATATAATTTCAAACTAAGAAAAATAGTGAAATGGCTCTCACTGATACAATTCAACAATAGGATAGTCGTGGGTCTGAGAAATCAAATAATTATGGCCATACATTATTGCCTTGGAAGGGAAATATAGGCCAAGAAATTAGTAGATGCTCTAATAGATTGATACCACTTGGTATGCTCCTAGGGAATTTTTATATAACCCTTAGTAGGTAAATATAAATGAATATAGTACTTTGGGTGTAGGTTGATTGGGGTAGTTTGCTTACTTTTGCACTTGTAAAAAAGGTTAAAATTTGGGTATAAAGTTTCAACATATATGGTGAATGTTAACATGTTGGAACTTGACTTTTAATTATAGGGTTTCATAATAAGACAAGGAATGTGGGAACTTCCTATAGTGTTGTAGTCTAGAAAAGTATAAATTTGAATAACCATTGGATTATTTTTGGTGTAGAAAGATGGTCCTGGGGCACCAAGAGGTCAATCATGGATAGTAAATTGGATTAAATTTGATAATTATTATTTCAAGGTACAAAGTAGAGCTGAATTGAGCCTCATGTACTAGAATTTGCCTTGATCATGAATGAGCAAAAGTTTTTTTTTCTTGATTTTGTGAAGGACATAAAAGAGAGGAGGGACCTACATCTTCTGGTATTGCTAACTAACGTTGTTCTTTTTGAAGATCCTGGATTCAATGTGATTCTTTAACTGGTTGTACTTTAGAGTCCCCATGGACCTACTTTGGTCATTTTTGGTGGTTAATATAATTTCCTTCTTTCTAAATCTATTTCTTCAAGCTCAAAAAGAAACTCCATTTTAACTTGCCCTTATTTTTGCAAAACTGGGCATTTTAAAATCCATCTTGAACTCCAACAAAGCTTGAAGTCAACTTATGAAAGTTCAAAGAAGTTGAAGAATATTGATGAAATATGTCAAAATAATCAATCTTTCCATTGACATAACATACTAATAATGCTAATCCAATATCTTAAGTCTTGTAGGAAATCTTTTTCTCCTTTTTGAAAAATTTGAGAAAATTTTTACTAGATAATTCAACTCAATGAAGGATATATGCATCTAAAGTAAAGTTTTAGAGGATTCCTATAGTTGATTTCCTTTCAATAATAAGGAAAGTGTTGATTGGATTTTAAATTTTTTTATAGGTATATGCTGAGAAATATGTAGTTGATCAGGATGCATTTTTAAAGGACTATGCAGAGGCTCATGCAAAACTTATTAAGGTCTTGGTGCCAAGTTTGATCCTCCTAATGTAAAGTAACTCAACCCTTGAAAACTCTCTTCCTATCATATTCATTTTTCATTTTTCAATGGTTTCATGATGTTCATGTGATAAGCTTAATTTTTATGAGAATATTTATTTGAGGGATCAAAAAATATAAATTCACATATCATGGTATTAGTTAAGGTTTGAAAATATTATTTTAATTTTTTTCTTAAAAAGTATCTTATGCATGATGTTGAAAGAAATGAAACCTCCAAAACAATTAGGAAAAAAGAGTTTTGCTTTTGTTTTTTAATATTTTATATATCATAATTCACACGAGCTTTACATGTTTTGATAAAATTCCTGTCTATGGTCATTTTGTTAGTTGACATCTTGAACATTGTAATTTTGCCACTAAGTCAACTCTTAAGCTACTTTGGGTGTAGGTGGATCAATAATGTTGGGTTTAGTATGCATATATGTTCATATATAATAGGGAGGGGATACATCTCCAAGCTCATGAGGGCTATTACAAGAAAAATTCCATGACAAGAAAATTGCTATGGATTATGATGGCATTCCATCACCACAAGACAAGGAAATGAACTACTCAAAAAATGCCTCAAAGAAATGTGGTCTCAATGTTCCTGTCATAGCATTCCATCACCATGATACCACATTTCTTTGAGGCATTTTTTCAAATAGTTCACTGCCTTGTCTATACTACTGCTATGTTGTCATTGGAATATGCATGCTCTTGCCATTATTATTTGGTCCACACTTGTCTTGAATGTCCTTTTTAACTAGTACTACCCTTCTACAAGGATGTCTTTTATGACAATACTATGACAACCTTTGTGACTGTCCTCAACACTATCTTCTTTAGGATGAAACTACCCTCTCAATCAATAATGAAACTATGTGTTTTGAAGAAAATTTTCACCTTCTAGTGTTCCTTTCTTATCATTGTGATCTATCCTTTGGTGCTACTATTGCTTGAAGATTACTATCCTCTATATCATGAAACTTTTAACAGTGCATTGTCATTGTGGCTTGGTCATGCATTCTACTCTTTAAAAGTTCCCTATTGTCACAAATTATTCTTACCCTGGGTCATAAGCACTTCCATCAACATTATTCTTCATGAAGACTCTAGCAATGCCTTGGAACTATCATCTATTGAGTTTTGAATTTATTGTTTTATGACTATCTTTTGGACTAAAATTAAATCCCTTGTCATTGTCATATGAATGGATACTAGCACTTGTGATTATCGCAGACCATCTTATTCAACTCTATCCTTTTTGAAGGCCCTAATTCACAAGAAGTAAGATGACATTTGAGGATAGCACTAAAGGACAACTAATTATGAGTAAGAAGATTGAATCAAGGGAAATCTCTAAGGGTTTTCATGTTAATGATACTCTAGGAAACAATACTTTCTCTTGTAGCTTGGTAGGAGCAAGAAGAAGATGTAGAAGGTGTCTCTAAAAAGGAAGGATATTTAATAAGTATGTTGCATATGTGTTTGTTGCATAGAATGAACTGCTTGCCAATACCATAAAGTGCAATGGCTAGTGGTTGAATAGTGCTTTGAGCACTTGAATTGAGACAATTCCTTGAGATAGTGCCTTGATACAGTGCCTTGACCTTAAATGAATACATAGTAGTATTAGCACATAGTACCTTGAAACAAGACAACAATGAAGTATCTATACCTATGCAGTTTCCTCATTTCATGAAGGCACAATGAAGAGCATTAGATGTTACATTTGCTTGTTTTCCCACATGTGGTATGTGTGGAAAGAGGTTTTAAGATTATTTATGAAACGAACTTGTGTAATAGTTAATTACAATGTATAGCTCAGTAACCGTGGATAATAGTAGTAGTGACAAGTTACACATTGCAACAATATAATGTTGAAAAAATGTCATACCATGAGTGACTCAAACACTAATCAATATAGTTGAAGCACAAATAAATGCCAATGGTTGAGTACTTTGAATGATAATAAGACAATGATTTCAAAGACACATACAGTTGTTCCTAATGGTGTGACAATACTTCTTGCCAATTGGCAGTGTCATTTCATTCTTTTTGATAGTTTTCTTGTTATTTTTGACTGTGAAGTGTGAAGTCTCTTATATTCTGCACAATGGCAATCCATTTTACTTGCACAAGAGTGTTGTGGATTCTTTGGTTCCTTTGTTTCCCACAAAGATAATGTTAGTATAGTGTGGAAACATTTCATGGATCTTGATGTCTTTGTAACTTGAACTTAAATCTTGATGATAGTGTGGTAGACTATGTGGAAACATTTGCTTTTGACGATAGCGTGTGGATGGAACTTTTTCTTGGATGATAGTGGAAGTAATTGCTTGATTGAAACTTTTTTTGGCATTGTACTTGATGATAGTCAATTGGAACTTTACCTTTTTTACTTGATGACTGTGAGTGTGCTTTTGAAATATACAAACACTAACTTCAAACAAGGGTTAGTACCTACAAATCCTTCAAGAACACTCCTATGAAATACCTTGCAACATGCTTAAAAAATGCAACAAAGGATGAAAGAAAGCTACAAGCATTATGAAAGCAACCACAAGTTACCTATTCCATAGTGGATTGGTGTCACATGTGCTAGTGACCCTTTCCCAACCCTTGCTAAGAAGCCAAAATGATGAAATGCAAATGGAGATGATGAGCAAGACGAGTTCTCAAATCAAGAGAGTAACCTTGCATAAAAGTTGTGGATGGATGAATGAGAATGAAGGCCTTCTTTTATAGATTTTCTTGATGAGAGATTGGCCAAGAGGGTGAATGTGGGACTAAAGATCCTCCAATGAGAAGAAGCCACTTGTCAAGTGGTGAGTGGTCAATGGATGTGCAAGATTTGGGAAGAGTGCCCATGAGAAGGAGAATTTAAATTCAAAATTGGCAATAAATTTTGAGAGGGGGACAAGAAAAACAACAATAAATGCAATGTTGGAGGGACAAATCAACTTGTCATGTTGAGGGAAAATGAGGGTTTTAATAAATCAATAAAATGATTTATTTGTGCAAGTGGAGATATCTAGAGGATGCAAGTGGGTGAGATTAGCATTTAATCAAGGTTAGATTAAATTAATGATGATTATGTTAGTTTAATGATGATTAGGTGAGTTTGACTTTTAGGACTTTGATATTTGATTTATTTAAATCAGAAAATGATGGAATATGATTTAGGATTTGATTAAATGGCCATTTGATTTATTAAAAGGTTGATGATAATGTTTATTTGATTTTAAATAAATGACCTTAGGAGATTAATGAGATTACCTGATGAATGGATGAAGGTGAACTTGATTAACTGAATGAGTGGATGCATGTGAAGCTTGATTTACTTGATGAATGTATAATGCTAATTTTGTATGTCTACATTTTTCCCCTCTTTGAAGCAATGTACTTGTTACGTTGGTTCAAAGAATAACTTGCCATGATCAAAATTCAAAAATTTTCTAATTTTTCAGATGCCCCAGTGGAAAGAAGTACATTGGTACATTGTTGCCCCCTCGAGAGATTGAGCGAAAAGATTCAATTTGAGGGTCGATCTCGTGATAAAGAGGTTCAAAATGAGTGGTTATGGATGATAATGCAAATGAGATGGTTTTAAGATGCTTAGAATAACAAATCTCTATTATCCTAAACAACTTAAATGATTATATGATGCAAAATGGATGAGATTGATGATGTGATATGCTGTGATTATGCAATGGATGATTTATGATATGCTTAGACTAACAGATCTATATTATGATGATGATATGCATGTGAGATGATATGCAGAATACTGATGATTTATGGATGCAAGATGAATGCATAATGGATGCATGATGGATGTATTGGTGATGATGATTAACTATTCATGCTATGATGTTAGTGTGGAAAATGAAGAAATTGGATGATGACAAGAGGATCCAACAAGCCAACATAATGAGAGATGATGATGAGAAATGATGATGAGAAATGGATGATTTGCTTATCAAGGATTGGGATTTTAAAAGGGTCACTTACTTTATGTTTGATAACAGGCCTAAGCATGATGCATCAAGGTATAAAGGACCAGGATGGCATTGTACTTAGTGTGATGGACTTTGACTCGACAAATAGATAGGAGTATTCTTGTTCACACCTGACATACAGAAACCTTGCTAGGATGCACTTTAGAAGTTTTAAACACCTCAGACCGAAACATGGAAAGGTATAACCAATCAATGTAATAGTCAACAAGCTATCCAAAACATCCTCCATTCATATCTAACAAAGCAAGTATTCACCAAGTTATTTTACAAGAACGTCCAACAAGCATAGCAAACAAAAGGATGATGATCATTGCCCCATTCCTATCTCTCTAAATCCTTCATTTGGATATCATCGAAAGGTCCTTGGATTGAGCGCAATAAGATAAGTCAAAAGAAAAAGATAAAGCACACAAAAAAGTTGATGTTCTTCAATACAACTAACCAAAAGGGAATGTGTTTTTAAGGATAAGAACCGGAACTTATTGCCAAAAGATCATGCCCATTGTAGGAAGGATACATTCTAGGACATGTTAGTGGATGGCGGCATGTCATTTTGCTTATCCAAAATGCTCTTTCTGATAAATAATGCCCCTTGTAGGAAGGATTCATCCTAGGACATGATGTTATCAGATGATTGATATGGGACTGTTTGGATGATGGACTATCGACACAAAGACTTGACCAACTTGTTTACGTACTGACTAAGACTTGAGACTTGACGCTTTTGAGATTTACTTTTAACCTACTAAACTTGTTTCTAACTGTTTCACCAAAGGTTGAGGATTACAATCAGTTTATTATGAATGGTTTTTATTGCGGGTGCAAGTAAGATGAGACGGATGGATTTTTTCAAATATTTGGATGTTTTTGGAGTTTTGCAATGTTTTGAGGTTGTTTTTGGTATTTATCAAGGTTTTACAAATGTTTTGATTTTCAGTTTTCTAATGTTTTTGGGATTTTCTGAGATTTTGACCAAGAGACTAACCTAAAGACCTATCCTAGGGGTCTTGGGGGTTGATCAATAGATTAGCCTTGCCTACGTTCTACACACAAAGACCACGTAGTTTGACTGACGACTTGACCGATTTACAGATGACGATATACATGATGTGATGTCAGCTTATTATGATGGACTCCTATAGGACTGACCTAAATGTCTTGGGGGATGATCAAAGATCAACCTTGCCTATGTTCAAGCTCAGAGATGATGTAGTTCGACAAGACGACCTTGTTTTTGACTTTTTGACAGAATTTTTGACTTATTTTTGGATTTTGATGTTTTGAATGTTTTTGGATTTTCTGATGTCTTTGGATTTTCTGATTTTATGATGTTTTTGGATTTTTGGATTTTCTGATTTTTTTGGATTTTCTGATTTTCTTATGTTTTTGGATTTTTTGATTTTCTTATGGTTTTGGATTTTCTAATTTTGAGGACTTTAAGACCATAACACAATTCTGATTTGATGAGAACATGCCCCCAGCATGATGTAATAGACTACTCCAATAAAGACAGGACAAGCTGACCTTGAGGATGGGTCGAGTAGTACTAGGAGGGATCATGATATGAACACAGGACCAAGCTATGATGCGGATGCGAGTGGATGAGTGATGAATGGAGATATGGATGAGATGGATGATGGAAGTGAAATGGAGGGATAATGATGAACAAGCTATAAAGGTCCTGGTAGATGGAAAGTGCTTATTTACACAAGGTGCCTATTTGCCAGGTTTTCACCGAGGTACTTGCCCAAAGTGCCACCGAAGTGGTTTTCACTAGAGGACGATTTTTTTCCTTTACTATTTTTTATCCTTTTTCTGATTTTTTTGGATTTTTCTGCTTTTCTTATTTTAATTTTTTTTGTTGTTGTTACCAAGATGCCTGTTTGCTAGGTTTTCGCTGAAGTAACCATTTTTTCAAGACTTTTTCTATTTTTTTTGGATTTTTTGGTTCTATACCTAGAAGAATTAGGTATAAAACTTTTTGAGATGGAATCTATTCATGGGCTCTTGTAGAGGTTCCCCTTCAGGTGTTGATAGCTTATATGCCCCTGATTTATAGCTTGCTGTGATGATGAAAGGCCCTAACCAATTAGGTTCGAACTTGCTTTTGCTGCTGGGATTTGGGACATTCTTCTGATTTTCTTTTAAGACCAGTTCTCTGACTTGGAAAGTCCTGCTTCTGATCATCTTGTTGTAGCTTTATTTGAGTCTATTTTGATAGACTTGCAGATGATTCAAAGTATCTATGCGTCTCTCATCCAGTAACTCTAGCTCATTTAATCTTGATACATGATAGTCCTCATCAGTGATGATATTTTACAATGATATTCTAAGGGATGGGAGCTCGAGCTCAATTGGGAGTACAGCCTCTGATCTGTAGACCAAGTAGAAGGGGGTAGCACCATTGGGTGTACGGATGCTAGTTCGATAAGCCTAGAAGGTGGGATTAAGCTGCAAATGCTAGTCACGACCTACGTCATTGACTGTTTTCTTGAGGATTTTGAGGATGGTTTTGTTTGTCTTCTACTTGGCCATTGCCTTGGGGATAGTATGAGGTGGAGAAGTGATGCTGGATTTTGAATTTCTTGCACAAGTCGCGAACCTCTTGGTTCTTGAATGGCATCCCATTATCTGAGATAATGGCTTGTGGAACACTGTAATGACAGATGAGATAGTTCAGGATGAATTTTGAGATTTTCTTCCTAGTGATATATGTCATGGGTATGGCTTCCACCCACTTTGTGAAGTACTTAGTTGCAGTTATAATGAATTTGTGGCCATTGGATGAGGTGGGTGAGATTTTCCCAATGAGATCGAGTCCCCACTGCGAAAAGGGCCATGGTGTGATAATTGGGTGAAGCTCTTAAGCTAGAGCATGGATGAGGTCCCCATGCTGCTGACATTGTAAACATCTTTTAGCATGATCATGTGCTTCTCACTCCATTGTGGGCCAATAGTACCCCAGCCTCAGCAGTTTCTTGGCTATGGTTATTCCACTCTAGTGTGAGCCACAGGTACCATTATGAACCTCGGTTAGAGTGGTTAATGCCTCCTCAACATTTAGACAACACAACAAGGTACCTTCTATGCTTCTACGGTATAAGGTATCACCTAAGATGACAAATCTAGATGCCTTTTTGATAAAAGTTCATTTTAGGCTCAATGGTAGGTCAATAGGCATGATTCCTATGCAAATATATGTATAGATGTCATGATACCAAGGATCGCTAGGACCAATGATTTGACACACATATTCTGATTCCGGTACCTCAAATGTGGGAACAAGAAGCTGTTCAATTAGAAATTTGTATTTCGACAGGTTGTGAGGGATGTCTACTAGAGACCCAATTGTAGCCACGGCGTTAGCGGCTCTGTTGTTGGTTCTTGGAATCTGCTCAAATGTTATATCGATGAAGGATTCCTTTAGGGTCTCTAACAATTTCTTGTATGGGGTTAGCTTGTCATCCTTTGTCTGATATTCATTATTGACTTGATTTATGATCAACTGTGAGTCACCGTATACTTTGAGAGCTATGATATTCCATTCTACTATTATCCTGAGACCTATAGTCAAAGCCTCGTATTTCATGATGTTGTTGGTGCAAGGAAATGCCAATTTGTATGACTTCGGTATGCAATCCCCTTGTGGAGTGATGAAGAAGACACCAGCTCCTGATCCATGTTGCATGTATGAACCATCGAATTATAGTTTCTAGTGGTCCGCTACCTTGAGGTTAAAGATGGATTCGTCTGGAAATTCAGATACAAAAGGATTCTTCACATAAATAGGTGCCTTTGCTAGTTGATCTGCAATAACCTATCCCTTGATTGCTTTCCTCTCTATATAATCAATGTCATACTCTAATAGTATCATTAACCATTTTTCCATTCTACCCATGAGCATTGCCTTCGATAAGAGATACTTGAGGGGATCAATTTTCGCGATGAGCTTTATCTTGTGTGCTAGCATATAATGTCTAAATTTTTGGGATGCAAACACTACTACGAGGTAAGCTTTCTCGATAAATGAGTAATTTAGTTCATGGCCAACCATTGTTCTGCTAATATAGTAGATAGCCCTCTCCGTTCTTTTTTCATCATGTTGAGCAAGAAGAGCTCCAAGGGCTACTATTGTTGCTGACACATATAAGATCAATTGCTTTCTCGGGATAGGTGGCATTAACATTGGAGGTGTCAGTAGATATCCCTTGATTTTGTTAAATGCTTCTTCGCATTTTGTATCCCATGTGTATACTACCCCCTTCTGGAGAAGGTACAAATATGGGTTCTGCTTGTCTACTAGTTGTGCTATGAATCGTCAGATGGATTGAAGTCAGCCCTAGAGGCCCCTCAGTTGTTTTAATGTCTTTGGTGCTTCCATCTCGAGGATTACTTTTACTTTTTCCGGATCCACCTCAATACCCCTCATGGACACTATGTATCCTAGTAGTTTACCTGATTGTACACCAAAGACACACTTCTTGGGATTTAGTCTAACTTTGTATTCCTCCAGTCTGTCAAAGATAGCACTTAGGGTTGCTATACGATCTTGTCTTTTTCTTGACTTTGCTAGGATGTCATTGACATAGTCTTCATCTGTCTTGTGAATCATGTCATGGAAGATCAATGTCATGGCCCTTTGATAGGTTGCTCCCACATTCTTTAGGTCAAATGGCATCATGTTCCAACAATAGGTCCCACACGGACAAGTAAAAGTTGTCTTGTGTTGATCTTCTTTTGCTATCATAATCTGGTTGTATCCTGAAAATCTGTCCATTAGTGATAGCATCTCATGCCCTGCTGTCATGTCCACTATCATATTGATATTGGGAAGTGGAAAGTCATCCTTGGGACATGCTTTGTTCAAATCTCTAAAATCTGTATAGATTCCGATAGCTCCATCAGGTTTTGAAATGGGTACCAAGTTTGATACCCATTCTGGATAATCAATTGGTCAAATGAATCCAACATCTAATAGCTTTTTGAGCTTCATTCTGACTAACAAAGCAATTTGAGGATGCATTTTTCAAAGCTTTTGTCTAACAGGTTTTGCATCTGGATACACTACTAGGTGGTGGACCACAGTATTTGGATCAAGTCTTGGCATATCAGCATAACTCCATGAAAATTTTATTTGTCTTTCCCTTAGGAATGCTACTAGGAGTTCTTGCTCTTCTGATAATAGTGATTTCACATAGAATGTGATATGCGGGGTCTCCTCTGTTCCTAGGTTGACTGGGTTGCATTTTTTGGCAAAGACTACTAACTTATCTTGATGAATAACTCTTAGGGGAATATTTAATCCTTCATCCTCATGTGCCTCAGAGAGGTTTTCACCTTAGGATACATCCTTTGTTTTTACTATTTTCTTGTCAGAGAGTGCCACGGTGTGGTTTTCACTCAAGGACTTGGATATGATTCTTTGTTTCTCACTTTTGCGACTGAAGGATTCAATCCTTTCCCCGTAATAGGCATGTGTATCCAACTCCATTATGAATCCTGCCTTGTGATCTCCATCTGGAATGTTATCCCTCAACCCCATGAATTCTGAGAGCACCTCATCATTTTGAATGTATCAAGAACTGGTGGTCCTTGTTGGTCATAGTCAATCAGTTAGGGGTAGACTAAGCGGATCTCATGATTTTGACTATCTGGTTCAAAGGATATGGTACTAATCATACATAGGGTGGTATCTTCAAATAGCCTAGGTAGATTGGATAAGGTATCTTCATCATCACTACTAATATAGGGCTCGGTTATAAAATTATGTGTGTCCCTACCTCTGACTATTGGTGAGTGTACTTGTACTTGTACTGGCTGAGGAGAAACATTAGCAGCTCTAACCAGAGGACTTTGGCCACGTATGGTTATTCTCGGAGTGGCACATCCAAGACCAAGATTTGTTATGGGTCGCGTCTCTAGCATGATAGGTATTATGAGCCCATTGTCATTTTGTCCCAATTTCTGGTTTCTGTCGTAACCCAGCGCAAACATCATTTGTAGGCCCCTGCTTCTTTCATCCATTGGTAATTCAGGTGTCGGTCTTTCATCTCGATACATGTTTGATGTATCTGCTTCAATTACCTCCTGGCCAAGGTCTCCCCATCTTGTGAATTCAAGATAATTTTGAGGATAGGTTTGTGATGTGGGAGCTTGATTTTCTTGTGGGTGTCCTCGTGATCTTGGAGATTGTGGCAACTCTCCTATCACAAAAGCATTGTTAGGGAGCCTATAACTTCCACAACCGTCCTCCTGGATGATGAGCTTGATATCGGATATGGTGGGTGTAGACACCAAAAATTGGTTTAAGCCTGTGGCTTCAATATTCTTCATGGTCATGATTAAATAATGTCAATTACTTAATTATTCTCTATAGTCTTCATTTCTTCTATTAATTAAATAATCTTAATTATTTAATTAATTCACATTTTCTTTATTCTATCTGATTAATTAAATAAACGCTTTTTATTTAATTATGTTACTAATTAACCTTATCTTTCTTGTCAAATTAAATAAATTCTTATTGAAGTTACTCTTTATCATACTTCAACTATAATTAAATAAATTCTTTATTTATTTAATTATTCATTTAAAATCCCTTCATCACTTAATTAAATAAATATTATTTATTTAATTGTTCTTCAAATATCAAGTCTTGAATTAAATGGATTATTTAATTCATAAATTCTATTTTAACACATTCCTCTATATTTTAGTTAATTGTGTGAGTTATCTAAGTATTCACTTTTACTGGACTCGACATCTATTTTAATCGCTCAGTTAACTCTTGATTTAATGTTTGAATGGCTTTCTCGAGTATTCTCTTTGTCAAATCATTTAATCGTCCAATTCTAACTCATTTGTGTGTACATGTCGATTAATTAAATATTCCTATTTATTTAATTAAACCTTGTGCGTGCATTCGAACAAGAGTTGCTTTAATCAATCTTTATCTTTGTCATGCAAAGATATTTCTTCTGTTTTCAAATACCAAAGTGAAGATTAAACCATTTATTTAATATTTAATCCTATTTCTAATTTGTATCACTCATGTCACCTCTGACAGTTATCAAAATGCATGACTAATCAGTCGATGTCAACCATCCGTTAATCTTTCAATCCTGACCTGTCATTCGAATAATCAATTTTCTATAAATTGATTTGTCATTCTTCATTCCAATCTCTCTCTCGAAATCCAAATCTCTTTTCAAATCTTAAGAGCACTTAATCTTGAATCTCCGATATTTTTCTAATCACTATCTTAGGCTATACTTGCATGAACTTATGAGAAATCTGAGGGCAATTATACTACACAAGCAAAATGGAGAAGGGCAATCGAGATGAATCATGGAAATACGTTTGAAATGGGTGAGATTGTTTCGATTTGTTTACGTTTTACTTTCCTTTGTTCTTTATTGCTTAACATTAGATTTTCATTTAGATTTAGCATTGCATGTATGTTTGCTTCTAATCTATTTCTTGTGCACTTTCTTGGCGTTACATTTGGTGAACCCGACGTGAAGACACCATCTTTGCATATTCGTAGACTTTTATTTTGATTTTTGTAGGTTTTTCATACGGAGAAGGGCAATTGAGATGAATCATGGAAATATGTTTGAAATGGGTGAGATTGTTTCGATTTGTTTACGTTTTACTTTCCTTTGTTCTTTGTTGCTTAACATTAGATTTTCATTTAGATTTAGCATTGCATGTATGTCTGCTTCTAATCTATTTCTTGTGCACTTTCTTGGCGTTACATTTGGTGAACCCGACATGAAGACACCATCTTCGCATATTCGTATACTTTTATTTTGATTTTTGTAGGTTTTTCATATGGAACGACGCATCAGTTTGACGAAGCGATGCAATTGAATTCCTGAACCACATCTGACACTAGAAATGATGCATCTAAAAAAGTACGATACATCTGAAAATTCATGAACCGCAATTGACTGGTGAATACTGAGATGTAATTGAAGAGAATATCGACGCATCTGACTTGTAACACAGTGACGCAATTGACTGGTAAACTTTATTTCTATTTTTTGGAAATCTAAAATTTTCAATTAATTTGTGTGTTACTAATATCTAATTTTCAGCGTGTGGCCTTTTGGAGTTAACAAGCTTTTGTAGGACGATTGATGAAGAAGATATTGAAAACTACTAATGAGTTTTTCTGCAGGACGCTTGTCGAAGACCCTAGTTAATTTTTGAAATAGATTGTTTGGTAGCGTAGAAAATCTTTCATTTGTTTTAAAATTAACAAGTGTCTACTATGTTTGGTGCGAAAGCACAAGTTTGGTTACCCTCACGACTTGGTACATCGAAGTATCCTCTCCCCTTGTGCATCCATGTGATCCTGGGTGTAAGAGAAATAGTTACCAACTCTAGAACTTGGACCTATTCTAGTGGGAAAAAGTACTCACCCCAGGACGACTCGGATTGGTAGCACCCTGAACCCGAGGGTCTTCTAATCGGTATATAAAAGTGGGTTCTTGGGGAAAACCCAAGAATCACGAGTATGGTTCTGATGAGATGGATTCGAAAGGGGACTCTCGCCATATGGATCATGCCCCATGAATGGAATTCCCGTACTAAATATGTTTTGTTTTAGAGACCAACCTATTTGTGGTCGTTGCTTGGTATAGTGCAGGGTACAATATCATGCCCGAAGAGACTCACTACTAATCCCCTTGAGTAGAGATAGCAGTTCTTGGGAGGTCATTACCCAAAGAATTCAAAATTGGTGTGCTCGAAAGATGTTAATGAGCCGTGGAGGGGAGCCAATGCCACCAAATTTCTAAGCTATCTGCTCTCGAGAAGGAAAGGTGTTTATCACCAATCCAGGGTATTTTTGGTGGGCTATGCCAAGTATACAAACCCTAGGCCTTTGGCCTATTAGGATGTGCTTGTCTGTTATCAACTTAAACGTTCTTTGAGTCCAAAATCAAAACTAAAAACACTTTGTCTTATGATTGTCTTTGATTGCCAGAATCTGATCATAGAAAATGGAGTCAGTTTAAATCTCATCACTGAAAATACACAAAGAGTTGTAACTATTCACCAGAAGGTCGCATCTGTTATTAAGAGTCGCATCTATTTAATTTTGAGTCGCATCTATTATTAAGAGTCACATCTATTGAACTTCTAGTCACATCTGTTATCACGAGTCGCATCTGTTTAGCTTTGAGTCACATCTGTCAGTATCAGTTGCATCTGTCTAGCATAGAGTTGCATCTGCCAGTTTAGCTCGCAATTACTTTGTAGAAACCACATGCATTATATTCTGAGTCACAATTGTCATTACGAGTCACAACTGTTAGAAGGTTAACTACATTTGTCAGAGTCACACATTGAACTTTACCAGAGAAATGCAATTGATTACTGGAAACCGCAACTATTAACTTCAACCGCATCTGTGAAATATCATGACGCATTTATCTGATTATCAGAAAACCAAAATTCATGGTCACTGTCTAGTCAACATGATTATACCAGTTTTAGTTGTCTTTACACAAACAGTCCTTAAACAGAAACCTGAAACGATTTACTCAATTTTGCATCCTTTAGGTTCATTTAGTCATTACTTTAGTTGTCTTAATTCAGAGTTTAGTTTCATCTTAGATTACATATTACCTTGCATTAAATTTCTAGAAAGGTCACTTTTACAAACTTTAGGACTAGTTCACCATCTACACTCTAGAAAAGTCATAGTGTCAACGAAATCTGTCATTGAACCTAGTGTTATCAGTTTATCCTTTGTCCTACATAGAGTCCTCCTAGCTCATCAGTCTAGTTAGAAAACTCAACCTGTCTTTGATCCTCGTCCTACATTGGTTCCTTGACTTAAACTAGATTGATGCCTTGGTTAGATTTTAGGTAGTTGGTCCCTTCATCTTAAGGTTTATAGAATTGATATTTTAGAACCTTGCTTAGGCCTTGCATCTTTAAATTTTAGGCTAGTGTCATCCTAGAACATTCCTTATTTTGCATACGAAAATCCTAAAAACATAGATTAGGGTCATATTGTTCATAGATATAGTTTTGCATTTCTCGCATATTGAGCTTGTCTTACATGGTTGAAACTAGGTCTAAGAGAAGAGAGAGAGAAAACATGTCGAACTCAAATGAATTCATCAATCCATTTTCTTCAAGATCTCATAAGACTCTATTAGACAAATTCACCACTAGAAACACTCAAGGACATATTGCAGTAGAAGACATAGAGGCTGCCACATAGGACCCTGAGTTTGCCTCTTTCGTAGATGAGTACCTAGCAAATGATCGACAATGATACTTAGCCAAATTTCTAGATGTAGGCGCTACCTTACCTCCAGAATTTGATATCAACACATTACAAACTCAACCTAGACAAGGGAAAAATACCACGACTGCTAGTACTACTATGCCTCAGGTCAGCACAATTATGCCATCTAGCACACCTACATAGAGTACGACAGTCCATACATCCCCATTTGGTACATCTAGCATGACATCGGGATTTAATTTCACTATAGGGGCTTCATCATCCACTCCCTTCGGTCCTCTTATTGGGAGTAAAAGGCCTAAAACCTCAGCCTCTACACCTTATGTCGGTGTCACAAGTTCATAGTCAACGGTCATACCTAATGCTAGTATCACGAGCACCATACCATAGTCGACGACCATACATAGTGCTCTAGTCACTAGTACTATACCACAGATTACGCAAACAGGGGGCATTCCCTCCTTCCAATATGGCAATTAGAATCCATTCACATAGATTCTGAGTCAGAATCTACTCTCTCAAACTGTTACTCAAAATCCATTCACACAGATTCCAAATCAGAATCCATTCTCTTAAATCGGTGGTCATGATCCATTTGCACAGATTCCAAGACACCAATCATTTACATAGATTCCCAATCAGAACCCCTTTTTCTAAAGTGGTACTCAGAATCCATTTACACAGATCCTAGGTCAACACCAATTTATGTAGATTCCAGACTAGAACACATTTACCAACATTTTGAATCCAAATCCACCTCAGATGCCAATGTTTAATCGAAACCCATCATGAGACTTTGGATTTCAGAACACATATATGGATCCCACAAACCCCCTAGCACATCTTTGACCCAAGTTGATGTCATACAAACACAAATGCATGCATTACAAATGCAAATGGATAACATGTCGGTGTCAACTAAGAAATCATTTTCAACAAAGGACATATGCCCATTCCCCTTTGATAGATCATTGTACATGACCCATTTCTCTCACAGATATTTCATACTGAATCTCCCTAAGTACAATGGCAAAAAAAATCCAATAGAACATATAAGGGAATTTTCTACCATATGCATAGATGTCGCTTATGACCCCACATATCTTATGAGACTATTTCCAAAAAGTCTTGTAGGAATTGCACTAGAGTGGTTTACGGGTCTTGATTCTGGCATTAGATCTTGGGGTGAACTGGTTGAGAAATTTGTGGAGCAATTCTCCTTCAACATAGACCATGAGATAAATATAGCAACCTTGTGTCACACAACGCAAGACGAAGGGGAAACATTCATTGCTTTCTTCTAGAGATGGAGAACTATAGCTAGTAGGTGTCATGTAAAACTCAAGAGTAACTTAAGGGTACATTGTTGTACATCTTTTTCAGAACTAGTGGAAAAAGGGGTTATAATAGAGAAGGATCTCATCGAAAAGGGAAAACTCAAGACATCAACATCCAATAGAAACCCGATCGTACAAAACACCCCCACTAATAGAAATAGATTCTGGTCTAGCAACAAAAATGTCACCAATGATGGGGTGGTTGATGCTAAAACGCTACAAGCAGGACCCCTCTTCACATTGCAAGGACCTCATACTTTTTCCAACACGCTTAATACTGTCAATCAACCTCCTAATGTGGTCCAAAATACTCAATGTCCACAACCAAGAAGATTTCAAAAATGTGAGTTCACTCCCTTAGGGGAACCCATTGAGTCAGTGTTCAAACAACTGTTACAACATAATCTCATATAGCTGCAAAAACCAAGACAATACGATCCAAGACAATTTAAACCAACTTGGTGGGATGACAATGCCTTTTGTGATTATCATAGAACTAAGGGACATAACCTACAAAACTGTCGACAACTGAAGAATATCATACAGGATCTTGTCAAAAGGAGAATTATTGAAGTTAGTGGACAAAAACAGAAGTCATCAAACATTGATCATCAAGTATTTTCTGACCCACTACATGATCATGGGAAAGGAATTGTCCTCAATTCGAGTACTAAGACCAATATGTCAGCCAACTATGCCAGTGTCAAGCACGATTATAATAGTGGAAAAATAATTCATTGCCTTCGCGCCGCCGATGAGAATATCAATACCATTATTATTAATACTAATCCTGAGTGTGTAGTTAATACTCGTTGTACTGAGTTCACTATCCAAGGCCCTCCATTGCAGCAAACACCCCAACCTTCCAAGTTACAATATAACCTTCTTGACCAGTTGGGGAAGACCCCAGCCCAAATCTCAATCTTGGAATTGTTGCGTATTTTCCCTGAGCATTGATCTATCCTCGATAAGACTTTATAGAAAACCATGGTCCCTAATGATCTTGATGTCAATCGTTTCCAGGAAATGGTGGGCTACTTGACCAATAATCACCATGCTACATTTTTTAAACAAGACTATGCAACTGAAAAGATGAACCACAACAACCCTTTACATCTAGAAGTCCTTGTTGATGACACCAAAGTTAGACGAGTTTTGGTAGACAGAGGAGCAAGGTTAAATCTGTGTACTTTAAAACTAATTAAGGCTTTAGGTATTTTAGAAGCATGTGTAGACATGACCAAAAGTATTTTCATAAAAGCTTATGATGATGAGGAACAAAAATCAAAGGGGGTGGTAAGACTTCCTATTAGAATTGGTCCTGCAGTAATGGAGACAAAGTTCCAGGTCTTGGATCTCACCCTTATAACCTTCTGCTAGGTAGACCATGGATTCATGCCATGAAGGCGGTCCCTTCCACGTATCATCAGTGTCTTAAATTCCCTTAAAATGGCACAGAAATAACTATAGATGGTGATCTGGATCCTTTCCAGTATTGCACCACTCTAAAGGAGATCCCCCAATTCCAAGTGCTAGTAAACCAAGAGGCCTCATCATCCAATTCATCCTCCTATGTTGATCCAACCACACTCACTCAAACATATATTTGACCCTCAATTCCTACTATTCCTAGGGTTTAGATCCAAGACAAGGGTTGTGGAGAGTATTACATGAAAACTTCTTATTGTGTTAGCCATTTGATTCCTCATAAGTCATACGGTTTACCTACATCAGATAGGAGACAATCTATGGTCACTATACATATTCCTCCCACAACAACTTTTACTAAATGGGGTGAATTAAGCAAAGAGGCCATAGATACAGAAGATGTCAGTTCCTGGCTGTATAGGGAATATGATGAGGAACCCCTCTTACTTGCTCATATTCCTACGAATCTATATGGAAAGGGTTTCAAAATCATGCAAAGCAAAGGATATGATGGACAGAGTGGTTTAGGCTTAAACCAAGATGGGAGGATTGAACCAATATTTGTTTCTCAGTGGCCAAAAGGAGTAGGGCTAGGGTTTCAACTTATTCAGATTGGCATTCCTAGTACCCCATTACCCTTACTTGAGGAAGTAAGTTCTTCATAAGATTTAAGACATCTCATGAACCAGTGGACCAATATCATTGTGACTCCTCTGAATCTAACAATTATGAGTGGGTTTCCCTATCCTCTACTTCTTCCGTGGACCTTAACAAGTTATTTGGAGAACTTGACTTGATGTTAAGTTCACCAAATCCCTTAAATTCCTATCCACCAAAGAAAATGACAAAGGAGGAGTGGTTTAAACACTACTATTGGGAATCACTTGATCCTACCTCATGGCAACCTAACCCACCTGTTTCTGATAGTCAAACCTTGGCATTAGGCTCACCTATCCATCTACCTAGACCCAAACCTAAGAGCAAAAAGGACCTGGTACAAGACTTTTGTAACCACATGAATAATTAAATCTTTACCTTGACTCCATTAAACTTTGATAACTCCGACGATGACATGCCCTTAGTCTATCCCCAACTCATTGATTGGGACCAACAAGAACACCTGTCTTAGACATTTTTGAGAACGATGAAGCAATTACTGAGTTCCTGGGATTACAAGAAGGCATACCAAACGGTGATCATAAGGCTAGTTTTACCATTGACTTGGACAAAAAAGCATATTTTGGGGAATCTATTCAACCCTCCAGTCGCAAAAATGAGAAAAAGAATAAACAAGATAAAAAGGATGAGTCTCTAGGTGAAAACTGAAAGGAACCTTTAGATAATGAAAAAGAAAAAGAAAGGACGCATCTGAAGGTGAAAACTCCTCTGAGGCACCTAAGGATGGAGGTTTGAACATTCTCCTCATTACATAGGAAAGGTCACCCATGCTCCTTGAAGAATTAGTAGAAGTCAACATAGGTACCAAAGAGAATCCTCAACTGGTTTATTTTGCAGCATCATTGACAATAGAAGAGCAGCCAGAGTTCCATAACTTCTTTGCACAAAGATAGATAAATTTTGCTTGTTCATATGCCAACATGCCAGGGTTGGATCCTGAACTTGTTCTGCATCATTTTCCCTTACAACCAGGTGCCAAACCAGTGAAACAAAAATTGAGAAAAATGCACCCACAAATTGCTTTGTTGGTCAAGGCAGAACTCAAGAAACTCTTAGACGTTGGTTTCATTAGATCTATCGACTATGCAAATTGGATTTCCAATCTTATACCAGTCACTAAACCAACTGGGGGCATCCACATCTACACTGATTTTAGAGATATCAACAAAGCTTGTCTTAAGGATGACTTCCCTTTGCCTAACATAGACATGATAGTTGACATGACAGCAGGATATGAAATGTTGTCCCTTATGGATGGATTTTCAGGATATAACTAAATCAAAATTGCAACTTAAGACCAACCTAAGATAGCTTTCACTTGTCCTTGGGGAATGTATTGCTGTAATGTTATGCCCTTTGGACTCAAACATGATGGAGCAACCTATCAACGTGCCATGACTACTAGCTTTCATGATTTAGTACACACTCTTATGGAGGATTATGTCGATGACCTTATTGTAAAATCCAAGACAAGGGCATAACATTTACAGGTTTTAGACAAGATCTTTCAGAGGCTGGAGAAGTATAAAGTGAGACTCAATCCAAAGAAATGTGTGTTTGGAGTCAAGTTGGGAAAGTTGTTAGGTTATATCATTTCTAGATGAGGCATTGAAGTGGATCCGGCTAAGGTAAAAGCAATTATGGACATGCCTCCACCCACTAATCTTAGTCAATTAAGGACATTACAGGGAAGGTTGCAATGTATCAGAAGATTTATAGTGCAATTAGCAGATAAGACACATCCTTTTCAACATCTACTTAAGAAAGGAGTACCCTTTGCATGGACAACCAGGTGTGGAGAGGCTTTTCAATTGATTAAAGAATATTTACTCACACCACCTATCTTAATGCCACCTGTTGAAGGAACACCATTGATTCTTTATATTACGGCAACCCATTCATCACTCGGAGCATTGCTTGCACAAAATGATGATGAAGGTCATGAAAGGGCATTCTATTATATCAGTTAGACTTTGGTAGCTTATGAGCTCAACTATAGTACCATTGAACGTGCCTATCTTGCAGTAGTATTTGCTACTCAAAAATTGAGGCACTATATGCTAAACCATCAAACAATGCTTATTGCTAAAATAGACCCTCTGGAATATCTCCTTAGCAAGGCAGCATTAACAGGAGGACTGGCCAAATGGGTTATGATACTTAGTGAGTATGATATCCAGTATGTAGAAAGAAAGGCTATTAAAGGATAGGTCATTGCTGATCAGTTAGCTGACACACCCATATAGGCAGATCACCCATTAGTTGCAGACTTTCCTGATGAGTTCATATTCATAATTGACACAAACATAACATGGAAATTGTACTTCGATGGCTCACATACAAATCATGGTTCAGGGGCTGGGATATTGTTTATCACACCACAGGGTGATTCCATCCCTAAGTCATTTAGGATTGCATTTCCATGCACTAACAACATGGCAGAGTATGAATCTCTAGTGACAGGGTTACATATGGTTGTCAAGTGGAAAATTAAGATTTTACAAGTATATGGGGATTCTCAACTGGTAATCAGATAGGTAAATGATGATTATGAGACTAAGGACAAGAAGCTTGCTCCATACAAGCACATGGCTGATAGCTTTAAAGAGTACTTTGACAAAGTTGAATTTCATCAAATACCTCATGTTTTAAATAGGGCAGCACATGATATCGCTACAATTGCATCACTTCTTGACATTCCTAACAACGTGCCTAAGTTTGGGTTCTTGGTAGAACAACTTTTGGTCCTAGCCTACGATATCCCAGATTCTAAAATGGTGTGTGACATTGTTGGTCCTGATTCCCCATGGTACAAAGAAATCTATGATTACCTTAATGCCGAAGTCATACCCACTGGCCTATCAAATAACCAACGTAGGACATTCCTCGACAAGTCAGCCAAATACACCATCGTCGGAGACACTCTATATAGACGCGCCTTAGATAATACCCTACTGAGATGTCTTGATTCTACTGAAGCATAAGCAACCTTCTGTGGGGTGCATGAGGGTATATGTGGTTCCCATTCTAGCGGTCCTACCTTAGCCAAAAAGATTATGAGACTGGGTTATTACTGGCCTACTATGGAAAAAGATTCATATGTATTTTTAACAAAATGCCGCCAATGCCAAGTTCATGGAGACTTGATACATGTGCCAGCATAGGAGCTCTGTCCTATAACGTCACCATGGCCCTTTGCCCAATGGGGACTCAACCTCATAGGTAAGATCCACCCCACATCTTCTAATGGACACAAACTCATTATCACTGCCACTGAGTATTTTACGAAGTGGATTGAAGTCATTCCTATGACATACATTACCGGCACATAGATTTCTAAATTTATCTTGAACTATATCGTCTATCGGTATGGTGTCCCTCAGTCCATAATCACTGATAATGGCCGCCCATTTAAGAACCAAGAAGTCTACCACCTATATGATGAATTTCATATCCAACATCACTTTTCCACTCCATACTACCCACAAGGTAATGGCCAAGTAGAGACATCTAACAAGAACATCATTAGAATCCTCAAGAAGACTGTCAATGATGCTAGTCGTGATTGGCATTTACAGCTTAACCCTGCCTTATGGGCTTATCGCACAAGTATCTGTACTCCCACTGGTGCTACTCAATATTCACTTTTATTTGGTTCTAAAGCTATTCTGCCTATTGAGGTCAAGATTCCTTCCCTAAGAGTATCCTTGAAAGGCCACATTGGTGATGAAGAGTACCGAGTATCGAGACTCCATGAGCTAGAATTCCTAGATGAGCGAAGACAGAAGGCACTAGACCATCTTCAAGCATATCAGAATTGCCTTCGTCATAGCTATAACAGGAAGGTATTGAACAAAAACTTTGACATTGGTGACCTGGTTTTAATGGAGAACCCAAAGAATCAAGCAGAAAGAAAAAAAACCAGGAAAGTTTGAACCAAATTGGTTAGGACTGTTGTGCAGTTTTGCACACACGCCCCACTTGGAGTAGGGACCCTCTTTCCGGGATGTCTTTTGGACCTTTGGTTTTATTAGATTTGTCCTTTTGAGGTCTTGAGATGTTGGTCTTGTTGCCTTTGGTCTTGCCCTAGGGCTGGAATTGGTTAAAGTTGAGTTTCAATGAAAATCCAGGTTTTGACCTGAATCCAGGATTTTCCAACTCTGGAAAATTTTCCCGGGCTCTGGTTTATTGTTTGTTCATCGCTGAATTTTCTGAATCTGGGTTTCTGCTTGACTCCGGGATTTTCTGGTTCTAGCGAATTTTCCTGAACTTCGTTAAAATCCCGGTTTCTGCCATATCCGCAGAATTTGTGTTCATCCAGATTTTTCGCGTGTCTTGGTTTTTTCTGAAATTTCGTCCTTGGCTCGGGTTTTTGGATTTCTCTGACATGTCTTGTCACTCATTAATGCTCAAAGTACCTTTGCTCAAACGTGAATATGGAGGGATTTAAAGTCTTTTAGGAATCATTTTGATTTCATTATTCACTTGTTTTCTACTTTGGCATCTGAGTGCATTCTTTGTTCGAGCTTTGATCATTGATTTTGAGTTGCTTGCGTGGGGATTGGTTGAGCGTTGATTAAGGTTTTCATTGCTAGGGAATATTTGCTTTGTAGTCACTTCTTCAAATTCGAGTTTCATCTGGACTAATCCATGGTAAGTTGTTGATGGCCCTTCCATTTTTTTACGCAATGATTGAGTTTTCCTAAGTTGATTGATGGTCATTTCGGGTTGGCTTATGCTTGGTTATGATTTTGCATTTATCGAATTAGGGTTTGACCCATTTTTCATGAATCTCGATCACCCACACTATGCACTACTTTTTTTACCCAATAAATGTCAGATGGGTCAGTGTTGATGGGCGTTCAGGGTAGGATTTTGTTTCTAGATGCATAATTCAGCATATCTGGCGAGATTAGGGTTTTGAATGTTTTGCTCGAAACTGCTAAGAATGGTTAAACCATCATGATTTTTTATATCTTGCGCCAAGATTAAACTAGCCCCTACCTTGTGAAGACTCGGAGTGCTTTAGATTGATCTTCATAGATAGTATTTTAAACCTCGAGCTTACCCTAGTTTTCATGGCAGAGGGTTTATTCATCAAAATTAGGGCATCATTGTTTTGTCGTGAGGACTCATCATTTGAAATCTTTGGAAACTAGAATTCATTTACATTTGGGGTCTCACTTATTGGCGTCGATTTTGGGACCATTAGAATCCAAGTGCAAAAGTTTGCATGATCGTTTGATTAATGGTTCGCGTGTTAACATCCATCAGGTTTCTGAGGTGTCTGCGGAATTTTTGCGCACCCAGATTTTCCAGATTTCAGCCAATTCCGTGGAGTGTAGTGATTTTTGGAGTATTTGAACTGTTCATGAAAATCTGTCCTATCCGAACTTTTCCCCTTTTTTTCTGTTTGGTTCCATTTCCTTCGATTTCCCGAGGATAGGATTAATGGAGTAAATGCTAAATGCTGATTTCTTGTTGCTAATGGATGAATTTCAGGGTAATCTTATAATCTTTTGTCCATAATAATGATTTATTTGTATAATGGTGTCTTGGTAGCAGCAATCCGTCTGGGTAGGATTTCTTTGAATTCTGCCTTGACTGGATTTTCCTAGTTTACCTTGTTTTCTCGGATTGCTTTATTTTTTTGGATCTTTATAGATTGGCGATTTGTGATAGTTCTTAATTGCCTTATATGATTTTATGCTATTCCTTTGATTGGAATATGTATGATAATTGGAAACTCATGACGTTCTTTTGTGAATGCAGGCTGAATCAAGCAAGTCTCTTGCAGGAAAATCCAAAGGTGATATGCAGGGGTCCTCCATTTCAGAGGCAGAAAGATTAAGATTGGACATCAAGAGTCAGCTCTTTGACAACAAGATATCTTCGGTGTATTCTGAGGTCTTGGACACCAATGTTGGAGCATGGTGATACGAGGAGTTTAAAGAGAGAATAGCTTAGTAGGACCTGTCGGTCCTGAGACAGGGAATGATGAAGTCTGGATTAGTTCATGTGGTAGGGTTCCCTCCTGCAATCCAATGCTATGAGTTGATACTTGAGTGTGCCCGGCAGTATGACTTCGATACACAAAGGGTTGTCAGCACTGAAGGAAGAGTCTTGGCGAATTTTAGTCCTGTTTCTATTACCCAAGCCTTTGACATGCCAGATTTTCCTTCTGTGTGTGCTTTGAACATGGACTTGGCTAGAACATATTATGACAATGAACCAACCAAAGCTCAACAGATGATTAATTCTTGGTTGGAAAAGCCAAAGTCACACTACTCAAAACTACCCAAGAAATTACATAGGGTTAAATTCAGATCAGACATTTACGATGCAATCACATTTTTGAGTAGAGTGGCACGTTTGAAAAGTGTCAAAGTACTGGAAAGTTGGATGGTCCATGTGATCAAAAAAATTGAACAAGGAACCAACTATCATTAGGCAGGACTTACTAGCACCATATTTGATAAACAGCTAAGGAACGTCCTAGAAACCAAGAAATTCACAATGTCTTCTTATGTGATGTATGTGTTGGCTAGATTCTACCCATACAGGGGTTTGAATCCAAAGGGAGCATTTGGACAGGATGTAATTTATAATATTTACCCAAAATTGCACCTGGGACACGGGGATTATAGAAAGGCCAATGATGCATTCACAATGCATATCACTAGATTGCTTCAAAATGTGGAGCATGTGAGGTTATCAGATGGAGCAAAGGATTTGATAAAGAAATACGGAGCCTGGTTCATTCAGTTTCCCACCTTCTCCTACATCAGAATTGATGGATGCCCAGCTGCTCCATACACGTTACCTAGGTACCCTACTAATCATATTGTGTTATTGGAAATTGTTAGAGAGATATGTGAATTTGATGCCATTGTCAAAAAGGAGAAGCATAAAATAGGTTTTGGTGGGGATTTCCCTCTTGGAATTGGCATAGCAGAGGTGTGCCCTTCCATTCAATCAGCACACACAGCAGGCAATGAATTGGTAGCTCATGGTTTTTCCTTCCACTCCAAAAGGACAAATTTTGATATCACTGAAGAAGCACAGAAGAAGGCCACCAAGGAGTACCATCATAAGGATGACCTAGAAGACTATTGGGCCAATATCAAAGATGATTTTGAGGCAAGGAAGAAAAGGTACTCTAGGCTTCCTGTTGATGTGATCAGACAATATAATGTTAAGTTGATCCCTGACCAGCTAGACGATGATGGAAACCTGGTGCAAGATCCTGTTAAGGATAGATCAATTGGAGAGATAAACTGGAATGATGATGAAGTAACTGAGTTGGAAGATCTGATGGCATTGGTGATGAAATTTACTACTTCATGGCTAAAACATAAGGTTTGGGAGTTAGAGAGTGAGAAGGTACCCTGTACCTTTAATTTGATGGGAAATCTCAATCCTATGTCTACTTTAGAAGAATCCGGGGAAGATGACCCCAAAGGGAAAACTAAAAGGAGCTCACCCTTCAAAATAAAAATTAGAGGCCCAAAAGAAAGTGAGCCAGAATCAAAAAGAAAATGAAAAGGAAAGAAAAGAAGTCGAGCTTTGAAGATAGGCAGGTCCTCTGATGAGGAAGGATTTGAAAAGCCAGAAGAAGAGGATGCTCCTCCACCGCCAAAGAAGACAAGAACAACTAGGGTTTCAAAGAAGAAGGGTCAGGATACTACCAAAGATGAGACTCCTATTGTTGATGTGGAGAGTTCAGGGGAAAAAACTAAGGTCTATTTGAGGAGATCAAGGACTCCATCCCCTAAGGAGTTGATGCAAAAGGTAGATCCTCTTACAAAGACACCCACTGTGGAGCAACCTAGGGTTACTTCTCCTTTGCCAAGCGTGCCTGAGCAAGAGACTCTTGAGGAACATGAGAATAGCAGAGAGGCAGAACCTTTCAAGCAAGGTGAACTCTTTGGTGCGGCAGTAGAGCTTGAGGTTGAAGAAGTGGAAAAGCACCCTTCTCCACTGGTCCAATATGAGGATTCTTCGGATAGTAATAAAGGTAATGGATCACTTGAAAAGGAGAATATTCCTGTTAGAACCTCATCGCTGGTGCAGGAAGAGGAGATTGAAGTAGGTGATGAAGGTGAGCAGCTCCCTAAAAAGGAAGAAGACAAAACAACAAAACAACATGAAGAAGCAAAAACAGATGAAGTCTAGGTGGAACCTGCTATCCCGGATTGGCTTGAAAAGGAGATTACAAGAAAGAAACAAGTTGTTGTTGACACTCCCCTTGATTGGGATGAGATGTTATCCAGGATTGGCAAAGGCAAGAAGAAAAAGGTGGCCAAGGTAGTTTCAAGAATAGAAAGGGACGAAGTGAATAACAAAGTAATTCACATTGCCACCCCTGCTACAGACAAGACTAGAGAAGAGGTCACTGGTATGGATTACAATGTGCAAACTTTTAACCTTGGACCAGCATCTATGGAACAAGATATTGAGGAGTATGAAGGGTCCAGTGCTGTGATAATTGGCAGATTAAGGAAAGAGACTCAGACCAAGCATGAGATGAGAAAAGGAAAATGAGAGGTTTAAGAAGTGCTTGGAGGATGTAATGAAACCTCTGCAATCTCTTCACCCATCTTCCTCTTTTACTCCTGGTTTCCTGCCCAAGGAAACTATTTCTGAGATTGAAAAGATGAAGGCCTCTACTCAAACTACAACGGATTGGTTAAAGGAAGTGCAAGTAAGAGGAGACAATGCAATCAAGGAAATCCTTTCAGTTGGAAAAGATGCAGTCAGGGCTAAAGACTTGTTGGAATATGTGCTATCCCAGGATAAGGAGGACGTTGATCTTCTGCTGCAGAAATCCAAAGTAATTATGGAATATGGAAAAGATCAGTTAGTTGCAGATGGGATACTTCCTTCCTCCAAACTTAATGAGCCTTGGGAATGGTTTGAGGCTTTGTAGATTTAGCAGAAGGCCATGAGGAAGATTTAGAAACGAAAGAAGTTAATAGATGGTGATTTAACTGGGGTTTATGAAGGATGCATTGCATTTTTTGAGATTATGACTAGCAAGAGGAAGATTGCTCCTAAGTGCCTGAGCTTGGAACAACTAAGGGAATGGTGGCATGAGGTCTATGTCCCAGATTTTGAGAATGTCATAACAAGACACTAGCTAGATGATGTAGCAACCTATTTGGCAGTTATGGATAAGTATCAAGCCCACAAGGATGATTGGAATAAGACTGTTAAATAGTCAAAGTAGGAGATTGGCTCCATTGAATGCCAGCTTAAGATCTTGCCTTTGTCACCTATTGCCGAGCTAGACAAATTATTTTTGAGAGTTCAGGATCAGAACAAGGATAAGGGAGGCGGTAGTTAAGGCCCATTTTGAGATTTGTGCTTCCCTATTATTATAGGGCATGTGTTGATCTGGGCTGTATTGGGGAATGTGTCTAGGCCGACCTTGATGATGTATCGTCATTTAATGTGTGCCTTATTTTGGAGTTCCTAAGGCCGACTTGTTTGGGATAATTTTATTTTTTAAATGTTTGGCTGGGTCGACATGTTTTATGAATTCTCTATAAAGGCATTCTTGCCTCATTGTAAAAGAGAGTGAAAAAAAGATAATAGAATTGAGTAAGAGAAAAGAGTTAGAGCAGTTTGCAGTTTTTAGTTCTTGAAGCAAGTATTGTAAACAAAACAGTGGAATTGTTGCAGTATTTTTATGATCTAATACAATTGAAGACATTGTGGTTTTCTTGGTGAAATCTCTTGTGTTAGTTTATCTTGCATGGTTCCTGTTGTTTCATCTTTCAAATTGCTTGAAGACTTAGGGTTTATTGTTAAGAATTAAATTAGTTTGGTGAATGATGTTCATGACTTCATATTTTGGAATGTTTGTAGAAATCTTTGGTCTATACTCCCAATAACTATCTGATTGTAGTAGGCTGGTGAAGTCAACCTGGACCATATATTTATGTGTGCTTAGTTTGACTGTGGATGAATATCTATGATTTAAAAATCTATACACCTTAGAAGATTGCACCATTCTTGTGATATTGCATTGTGGGTTAAGCAAGAATTGGTTATTGGAGATTGGCCCATTCCAGATATCTGTCATTCACATTGTTCATTCTAGGAATAGTTTAGATCTTGTCATATCTTTGCACCCTTATCTTTTTCTTTTTCTTTATCATCTGGTTAAATTTAGGAATTAAGGTTATTATCTGACAAATTGGAAGGATAAAGTTTTCTTGTAGTAAGGTTTGCTTGTGATTACCAGCATTTCACATATTATATGAGTTGTTTATGCATCGTCATGACCTAACACCCGAGAGACCTTGGGGTGATTTTCAGTAATTTTATTATTGAAAATAACCTTTCAAGAGAGATAGAATATTGCATTATGTCTGAGTTGTTGCTGTGCAGAAAACACCATCAACAGATTGGCGCTAGAAGGAGGGCCTAAATGAGTACACTAGATCATTTCTTGAACACCATCTCTCCTGGAAGATATAGGAGGAACACCAGATCTACCGCAGGAGAGGAATATTTGCATGAATTACAATTCCCCACTAGGTCAAGAAGGACTCATGAAAGGGGAGAATCATCATCACCCATCCCTTCACCAACATCCTCCACATCTTCACATCCTGAGGTTGAAGCTATACCCATCCCTGAGGCAATTCCCATTCAACAACCCCAACCTATCATTAACCAGCCACAACCACCACCCCTGCTTTTACCAATGGCTTTCCCTGCTAATAATCCATCTCTCTTGTTCTTCCATGTCTACAATGTTATGCCAAAAAAACCTGAGCATTTCTGTTCAAAATTCCATGTTAATAACCCAAATAGGACTGCAAAAGAACACATAAGGATTTTCCAAACCTGTCTCAAAGACAGAGGGATTGTTCATGAGGATGTTGCTTGTAGATTGTTTCCTTATTCACTAGGAGAAGAGGCCTTTTACTGGTACAATCATCTCCCTGCTGGTTCAATTCTTAATTGGAACAATCTTGAAACTACCTTTTTACAGAAGTTCTGAATACCTATCAGTGCCAATGAATTATATCTGCAATTCACTAAAGTTAAGAGGGAGGTTAATGAACCAATATCTAGTTTCAATAATAGGTTCCACCGTGCATACACCATACTTCAAGACCCATATATTTTAGATGATAATACAGCCCTGGGAGTCTATTATGAAGCTCTGGACAACCTCACAACAACCTTTCTGAAGTGGAGACCCAATCCTCCAGTTACCCTAACTGATGCCTATATAGAAGCTGTTAAGCTTAGCACAGATTTGAGACAACACTTGACTGGGCCATTGCCTTCTTTAGGGCCAGTTGCACATCCTAACTAGGTTTAGGCAGTGAATCATGCGCTTGTTAATCATACTTTAATCATGAATCTAGTATCTCAGCTACCTTTAGTACCACACCCTGGTCATCCCATGAGTCAGATCTCCCCTATGACAAGCTTTCCTCAACAGCAGGTTAATCAGCCTATGTATCAGCCATAGCCGAATAGTTTCCCTGCCTATTTGTAGAATTCTGAGGTGTTACATCAGTCTATGGGATCTACTACAATACCTACACCTCCTCAGAATACTCCAAACCAAATCCCTTATCGATATCCAAATAAGGAGAGGATTGATGAAATGGCTGAACAAATAAAAAAGCTAAATCTGGAGGTGACCTACCTAAGAAATCAGAATAGCCAATTACAAGCTGCCCAGAAGAGTGTGCATACCAATCAGAATAGAGAGTTTCCACAGGGGCAGAATTTTGATAGAGGACAACGTAATGAAAGAGGGTTCCACAATGATAGGGGATATAATCAAGATAGGGGTTACAACAATGACAGAGGGTTTAATAATGATAGGAGACAAAACTTTGATAGAGGCCAAGGTAGTGGATCTGGATTTGATAAGAGGCCATCACAATGACAGAGCAGGACTTGGAATACAGGTCCTAATAATGGAGGAGTCCCCACCCCATTAGATCAACCAGCTAATCAAATTGTCAACCAATCTGCAAATCAGCCGGTCAGTCAGGACAAGCCTCCCAGTGGTGTATATCTAGCTAAAGTAGCCCTATCAAGATGGTGCAGGCTCCATAAGACAAGTCAACATTTAGAGCTAGAATGTCCAGAATTCCAAACTACCACCTCTATTTTCCAGTATGAGGTAGAAAATAATGCAAATGGGTAGGAGATTGTTCCCTCCACACCTTATGACTCTCCCGTGTTGGTGTTAAATCATGCTCCTTTCTTGACAAGTAAGGAAAATGTGCCAGAAGAGGAACCTGATTCTAAAGAAGAAAGGACAGATCAAATATGCAATGGAGATGAGGTTGCTCGATTACTCAATGAGGAAGTAATGAATGATAATGGCTCTCTGGATAAGGAAGATGCTTATGTTGAAGAAGTACAGATGTTTCAGAGGCAAGGTCTGAGAGATATGCCCCATAGGCACCCACAGGCTAGGGGGCCTTTCACTACATCCATTCCTCCTAACAACTTTAGTACCCCTCCAGACCCCAATGCTAGCAATAATCTGTCTTTTCCACATGTTTCTAGGTAGTACCTTTCAAAGGAAAGACAAGCTCAAACTGACCCACAAAAGGAGAAGGCTATTCAAGTGAATAGAGACAAGGTGGAAGAATCTTCTAGGGAAGTTTCCACTGATATGAGCGAGGAGCAGATGGCTTCATATGTTGCTGAGGAGTTCAAGAAATTAAAGGTAAATCTTTCAGCATTTGAGTTATTAAGGTTCCCTATAATTAGGAGGGCTATTTTAGGTACTTATGATGCACATTCAATGTCTCTGGATAAACTTTTTGGTGAGGATATCAACAAGACTTCTAGTTCTCAGCTTGTGAAGACACAAAACCAAGACCATAATCGGACTAACTTGCCCCCTAGAGATAAAGGAAAAGAAAAGGACAAGACTCAAGTGGCCCAGGTAGACACTCAGCCAACTTTGTTTCAAGGGAAGACAGAAACCCCACCATTTCTTATTTCTGTGCACATATTTGGTAAGAATTTACATAATTGTTTACTGGATTCTAGTGCTTCCACCAATGTGATGCCATTTGGAATTTGTAGAGCTCTAGGAATTACACCTACTGACTCTCAGAAGAAGGTAACTTAGATAGAACCAAAGTAAATGTGGTGGGAGAATTAAATATAATTCACATGCAGATAACTTTTGACCCAGGGATTCAATAGGTTATCAATATTCAGGTAGCTGATATACCTAATGCGTGTGGTTTGATTCTAGGAAGAGATTTTACTAAGGCTTTGAATGGATATGTGTCTACTGACCACTCTCACATGTGACTTCCCTAGAAAGGAGTGCCAAATCAGATCAGAATTGAAAGAGAACCAAGAATGAAATACATGATAACGGAGTACCAAAATACTTCAACAAAAGTTTTGATATTAGAAGTAGGAATGGGAAATTACATGCTATCAACTCAATATGAGGAGTCAGACTCAGAGGAGGTATTAATGTTACATACAATGCCTATTGATGCTGAGACAAGATCCAGCCATGTTGTTGTTTTGACAGGATCAGTTGTGGAAGAGGAAGAACCCGAAGATAATCAGATCAGCCTATTAGACAGTTTCCAGGAATTCATCAAGCAGTGTGTTGAAAATCAAACTCACCTAGGTAGAAAGACAAGCTTTAAGGAATTACTCTTACCAAATTGGTGTAGAGTTCATAATGCTTCCCATTCACAGTTGGAGTGTTGTTTATGCTAGACAACAGTAGAACAAGTATAGAAATTCCTAAATCCAATCCAAGCTGTGGAGACAAAGGTGTACAACCCTCAGGAAAAATATCAAGGAGAGAAATCTATACTGATCGAGGAATCCTCCAACACTAATAAGCCAAAAGATATGATATGGAGGGCTACCACTGCAGAATGCTGGACTCTCAAATTTGATGGATCCAAATCCAAGCATGGAGCTAAAGTAGGATTTGAATTGATTAGTCCTGTAGACATCTAAATTTAATCACTTCCATATGATTAAATTTACTGCCTTCCTGTCTATCATGTTAATATTAATTTATTAAATTAATATTACACCTTTTGTCTCATATCGGTAAAGTATTTAATTTAATAATTAATACTTTATTTTTCACCTTATTCCTCTCTAAATTAAATAAATACGCTAATTTATTTAATTTAGTCATTTTTTCCTTTTTGATTTAAAATCAATTTAAAATTCCTCACTTTCTCTCTCCTTGTCACATCCTCCATAACCTTGCCCTAATCTGAATTAATTTAATTAATTCATGATTATGATGTGCATCCTCTTAATCAAAGATTAATGTCACATCTTCCTACATTTTCCACTTGCCTCTAATCTTCCATTAATTAGCCTAATCCAATGTTTGCACAACCTTAACCAAGATCATTAGCTAAATTTAACACCACTTTTGGTCAATTCTTCCATTTTTCATTTTTGGACATTGACCCCCTTTCCCATGTGAATTTTTAATTAATTCACATTTATTTGTCCTAGATTCCCCTCCTTTATATGTGAATTTTTAATTCACATTCCATTCTTCCAAGGCTCTAGAACCTTGGACTTGTCACAATCTCCACATGTGACCAAGTCCCACCTTTTTGGAGCCTACCTTTTACCCTTTAGATCATCCTAAGAATGTGAATTTTTAATTCACATTTATATCCCCAACCACCTTTCCTTTTCCCATGTAAATTTTTGAGGAATTCCAAAATTCCTCAAATGTCCCTTTCACTCCCACTTGGGGACAAGAAATCCCTTTTTGAGGAAATCTTCTCACTCTCCAAGGTGCATGTCCTTTTTCCACCTCATGTACCTTCTTGACAACTCATCTCCATCTCATATCCCCTTGGTCACTTCACCCTCCACATGTCAAGATGTGAGGGCTTGTGGGTTCTCAACCCACTATAGCCCTTCATCTTGACCTTGTTGGATCAATCTTGACCGTTGAATTCTCTAGAGAATTCAAATTCTTCTATAAATACCCCATCCTCAAAGGAATTTTTAACACTTAGCCATTTGATAACTACATGCTGCCAAATTACATCCTCAATCCTTTTCCATCATTTAGCCATCTCTCTTGATCATATTGCACATTGAATCTTGCATTTAGTCATTCAAACAATCATCTAAGGAGCACACAATCAATTTCAAGCAAGGGCCAATCAAAGAGATATCAACAAGGGAGGTAAAATTGTTTGTGTTTCATTTTATTTACATTCCTTTTCATTGTATCACTCTTTTGGCTAATCTTGAGGTGTCCTTGGTATTTTGTCATTTACATTTCTTAGTTATTTTGCACATTTAGAGTAGGATAGATATCGAGGTATCACATTTCTGGCACGCCCGGTGGGACCCACACACGGGTCTTGCATTTAACGTCTCTTTTGGTTAAGAATTTTGCAGGAAAAGTTCACAGAAAGGCGGAAGCGCCCTCTGCTTTACCGCAGAAAGGTAGCAGCGCCCCTGCAGAAAGGCGGCAGCGCCCTCGCAGAAAGGCAGCAGCGCCCATGCAGAAAGGTGACAGCGCCCCCGCAGAAAGGCGGCAGTGCCCTCTTGGCCACCTGAAAGTTTTATTCTTTCTAACATGTTTGTTGCAATTAGGGATATATTTAGAAGGTTTTACTAACACTTTTCTTACAGTGGGAGGGGCACAACTTTCTATTTTTTTAAATCTGACAAAGTTTGTTGCAGAAAGGCAGTAGCGCCCCCGCAAAAAGGTAGCAGTGCCCTCGCAGAAAGGCGGCAGCGCCCCCGCAGAAAGGTAGTAGTTCCCTCACAGAAAGGTGACAGCACCCTCGCAGAAAGGCAGTAGCACCCCCGCAGAAAGGCGACAATGCCCCAAAACAACACAGTTTGGAAGGTAAAATGGGCATTTTGTCTTCGTTTTTGCTCTAGTTTTTTTTGTTGTTTTCACGTGATAACTCTCTAACATTATTTTGACAAGAATATTGTTGTTTTTCGCTAACGTTTTGCAGCATATTGTGGCAAAATTTGACCAAAGATGAAAAAGAGGACAGCTAACATTTGTTTGCAGGGTCATCTACATAATCAGATTTTCCAAAAATTATCTTTGTTATTTTCGAACATAGTCTAATTATGGGGATTAAACCTCATTGCTTGCTGTTATTGTTTGTTCTTGTGTTACCCAAGGGGATATTAATTCATTTTCACTTTCCCCTTGCACTTCGTGTGAGCCTAGGGAGTAGTTAGAAATGGTTAGTATCTTCTTTTTAGTGGGACCTGCTTGGGGATTTCATCACCCCAAGGGATGATTCCAACCATGCGTGTCGGCAGGGTATATAAAGGGGGGAGAATGAAAGTTGTACCCCAATCCAGTTGCGTCATAATTGGAGGAGCGTCGAAGCTAGAGTGATACCTAGATAGACGTGAAGAGTTGGTCTGAGCCTTTCAGTATCTCGCTGGGGTTCCCGACTCACGCTTGTGACGGACTGGTGTTCACGGTTGTGCCTCACGTACTGAGAGTATATCGAGGACTCCCTAGAAGCCTTGTGCATCCTAGATTAAGACTTTTCCTTGCCATACCCATAATATTAATCATAGGATTGTGCTTGCTTGAGGTGTTTTCTTGTGAAAAATCTATCAAAATTTTGATACTTTGGACTTGTTTTATCATTTTGTGTCCTTGCCATAGCCTTTGCCATCAAAACCAAACTTTGTCTCATCGCAAAAAGGTGGCAGCACCCCTGCAGAAAGGTGGTAGCACCCCTGATTTACTGCAGAAAGCTGTCTACACCCCTGCAGAAAGGTGGTAGTGCCCCTGCAGAAAGGCGGCAGCGCCCCTGATTTACTGCAAAAAGCTATCTATGCCCCTGATTTTGCTGGCCACGCCCCTGATTTGCTGCAGAAAGCTATCTACGCCCCTGATTTCGCTGGCCACACCCCTGATTTACTGCAGAAAGCTATCCACACCCCTGATTTTGCTGTCAACGCCCTAATTTTTGCTGCAGAGGGGCGAATTTTCCCTCATGAACACCTGAAACTGCCCCATTTGGATTGATTTATCCTCTAAACCATCATTTAATCATTTCCAACTATTATTTCATCATCCTAGGCCTCCAGTTTGTCATTCTAAGCCTCCCGAAACCTCAATTTGATCCATTTAAACCCCCATTCTATCACTCCAAACCTTCATTAACTATTATAAATCCCCATTCATTCTCCACAAATCATCTTTAATCCACCTCTTTCATTTTAATTTTCCATTCACAAGTCCATACCCTCACCTAACAAACATCACAACTTTACCGTTCACACCTCCCAAACACCACCCATAGCCAAACCATCCTAACCTTGTATTACAAAGTGGTTACCTAAATTGACTATAGCGCTTGAAGTTGATTGTTAGTCTTTAACCTCAACCCCAATCAATTCACTTCCATCTTGAGGTGAATTCAGTGTTGTAAGTTATCATCCTCAGCCCAATCAATCCATTCCTAGCTTAAGGAGGATTCGGTGCCGTAATCATCCTATTAATCAATCGAAGCTCTAGGGTCACTAAGGGTCTCTCTCTCACATCCAATCCAAATCCAATCCAATCCAAATCCAAATCCAATCCAATCCAAATCCAAATCAAATCCAATCCAAATCAAATCCAATCTAATCAAATCCAATCCGATTAATCAAAATCCAATTTGATCCAATCCAAACCCCATCACAATCAAATCATTCGACAAAGACATTAACCTACTCATCTAGCATTTGCATGCCCGTTCAGACCTGTTTACAAGCAAAGAAAATGGTTGATCGTCAAGCTCAGAATGCCCAACCAAACAATCCTCAAGATCCTAAAAACACCTCATCAAATCCTAACAAAGGTACCAAAATCACTCATGATCCCCATAACGGTACTTCATCGCACTCCAACACTGAGAATCAAAATAACTCACCACATGGAGAAGAGAGCATGGTTAATCAACCTGAACTCACACTTGAGGAACATTTTAGTAACCCCGCCAATGTGCAAATGACTGATCGTTTGCTTGAAAAACATGGGGAAGAAATCTTGGCCCACTTAATTGAGAAGGGTGTTAAACCCCCCTCCAATGTTGACTTGTCCAAATATAGGGGTGCCCCATCTAACGTACTCCAAGAGTCCCAAAATGCACCCGAAGGTTCGTACTTCTCCAATGTTCCTCCAGTCGAGGGTTGGCACCAACCTGAATTTGGCAATGCTATTCTTTATTAGGTTAATTATCCCCCACACGCTTCGACCTCAGCTATAGGTGGACCTCAAGGGCCTGATCCCAATAATCCTTTTGCTTATGGCATGCCACAAAATGTCCCATAACCTCCGCCATTAACATTAACCGCACCCCCTCCTTCGAACCCACCTACAGTCAACATTGGGGGCACCTCCTTTGCTACATCGCTTCCACCTCCCGGGACCACCAACATACCACCTCAACAGGTTCACCAATCTACCATTCTGCCTCAATTACCTCCACAAGGCACGCCCCAGCTAAACATTCCGAGCGGAATCCAACAACCCCCTTTACAAAATACGCATACGCAACCTCCGCCATCTCATCCGCAACAAATTATACACAATACTTTGGCCTCTTCACAACAACCATCCTACCAATCACAAGGCAATCCATCTCAACCTACTGCCCAAACCATATCTCCCTTTCTCGCGTCCCTTCTGCGTCCAAAGGTCACACCACAACATAATATCCCACCTCAGTCCATTCAACACTCGATGCCACAACAACAACCTCCACAACACTACTACTATCATAATCAACAACAATTTCACCAACAACCATTTTATGTGACCTCGCAACAATCACAACATAGCCAATACCCCCAATACCAACAAACCAATGCACAACAATACCCCCAATACCAACAAACCAATGCGCCACGTCCCATCCAAGTTTCCCAACAACCTTCCCCACACTCTTATCAAACAAATCCATGTTATGCCCCACAACAACAACCCCCATATCAACAGAATCCCCCATCTTACTAGCAAACCATGTCATCATCCAATCATCCAAACCCATATTTCAACAATTTGATGCCCTTTCAGCAAGATTCTTCATCATTCTATCATCAATATCCCCCCAACCCACCACCAGCTAGCTTGGATCTATTGGAAATCAAAGCTGCACTTAAGGACCTTCAAGCAGGAGGCACAAAACAATCATTCAAATTCAAAGATATATGCCCATATCCGTTTGATCCATCCATCTCATTGATCCCATTCCCTAAACATTTCGAGATTCCAAAATTTGACAAATACAAGGGAGACAAAGACCCTACGGCTCACTTGCAGGAGTTTTATGCACAGTGTCAAGAAGTCATGTATAGTGATAACTATCTCTTGCGCTTGTTCCCACGAAGCCTAGCAAGCCATGCCCTAGATTGGTTCATGACTCTCAAAAAGGGGTCTATAAAAACTTTTGCAGACTTATCAGAGCAGTTTGTATCCTACTTCTCTTTCAATTTGCAAAAGCATACAAACACCTTAGATCTCCTGAAAGAGAAACAACATAATGGAGAAACCGTCACCATCTACCTCCAATGGTGGTGTGCATTAGCAAGTCGAATGAAGAACCCTTTGAAAGAAAAGGACATGGTCACTCTTTTCGTGGAAAATTCTCATCCTGACATGGCCCGCAATTTTAGACTACACTGTGTCACCACTTTCGTTGAGATAGTGGAAAAAGGACCTATCCTTGAACATGCCCTTATTGCTAAAGGACACATCAAAATACACTGTCATGATAAAGAAAGGTCATTTGGAGATAAACCACGGTTCTGGAATAAGAACAAGAATGTGGTAAATGACGGAGTGACAGACACCAAACATGTCCAAATAGCTAATGCATCCCAAAAGCAACAACAGTCTATACCCAATGCCATATCTGTACCACAGGGGGCACCTCATCCCCCTCAACAATCAAACCAAAATAATCGGGGGAACACCAAACGTTAATACGCCCAATTGGGTGAACCCCTGAGTGTTGTTTTTAATAAATAGTTACAAATCAATTACCCCATCGCATACCCTATCGCCAAGCCATTCAACAAGTCAAAACCTAAACCAGCATGGTTTAAGGAAAATGAGTATTGTGACTTCCATAAGATCAAGGGACACTCGTTAAATAAGTGTCAGGGTTTGAAAAATTATGTCCAAGATCTCATTGATCAAGGAGATATCAAGGTTGACCCCAGTCGACCTTCATCATCCAATGCTCAACTACAAATCTATCAGAATGCCTTCCCAAACCATAGTCAAGGTCCTAGCACCTCCAATAGTAATCCCCAAAACAACAGCACTAATAATGTGAATTACAAGAATATGCCCTTCAATTATGAAGGTGTTATTCATTACATTGAGTAGGTGGAACCCCGAGTATCCATGATACACGTTAAAGCCAAAGACCCTCAATGTGCTATGACTACACGACGAGCCCGCATCACCGTCCCTGCAGCCTCCACACCCATCCAACCCACTCCTGTAAACTCTCAATATAACATTCTTGATCACCTAAGGAAGACCCCCACTCACATATCCATTTTAGATTTGCTTAAGTCTTCCCCAGTACATCAAGAGATCCTCAATAGAGCCTTATAGGAGACCCATGTACCAAATGACATCGACCCCACACAATTCCAAGATTTGGTGGGACACTTGGCTTTGTCTCATCACCTCCACTTCAGCCAAGATGATATGCCCAACATTGACATCAATCACAACCGCCCCCTACATATCGAAGCCATAGTTGCCCATCATAAAATAAAAAGGGTCTTGGTAGATAATGGCTCTGCCCTCAATTTATGTACTTTGAAATTCATAAAATAGGTAGGGTATACTCAAGTAGACCTAAGCAACCAGATAATTACAATCAAAGCTTATGACAATGCAGAGAGAAATTCAAAAGGAATCATCAGTCTCCCTATCCAAGTGGGACCTGTGCTCCAATATACTACCTGCCATGTCCTTGATCTGGACTTACCGTATAATCTCCTCCTTGGCCGCCCATGGATCCATGCTATGCAAGCCGTCCCATCCATGTACCATCAATGCCTCAAATTCCCAGTCAACGGACAGGAGGTCACCATCTATGCCAACCCCCAACCATTTGAGTATTGTCGAGCTTTAGAAGTATCTTTTCCCCATTTACATTATTGTCCTAGGGTTGAAATGGGGGCATCCTAGTCGTTATCCTCCAATCCATCATCCACCTTAATCACCACTCCATCCTCTGCCACTAATCCTTCAGTCAGTAGAGTACAAATCATTGACAAAGGGTGCGGTGAGTATGAGATGCATACGGCTCTCAATGTAGCCACCATGCCACCGTCACCACATGAGTACGGTCAACCTTCACATGCCACACAAAAGGAAGACAAGATCATCACCTTCAGTGGTAAAAATATTCCTACTACCACTTTCAGATCTCCGAGTGTCAAGGTCGATGCACCAGAGGAAGACATAAGCCAATGGGTATACCGAGAAGAGCCCGAACCAGAAACTCCTCTAAAGAAATATTTTCAAGAAAAGTATCCTTGGCCAACAAAATTCATGGAAAAGCATAACTATCAAGGTAGAGGCCTAGGAAAAGAGGAACAAGGGCGGTTGCAACCCATTGATACACCACAGTCACCAACGAAGGTAGGAATTGGGTATGACAGCAAATAGAAAGGCCTCGCCACATCATCTAATACTTCTCATAGTATCACCATGGACGAGGGCTCATTGGCAGACATACCCGAGGAGGAATCCATCATACATGCATACGATGATGTCGATCACACTGACTTATCGTCCATGTTCGAATGCCTATCCATTTGCACCATCAGCCTATCCCTTCGTCACCCTGAACTCATTGATTGAGACCTACATAACACCACACCTGTCAGTATACCTACATACATGTACGTCAACCTTATGGGATTGGGGGAGGATGAACACTCCAGTTGCAAAAGTAAAAGTAAGAAAAATAAAAAGAGGTCATCTAGTGAAAACCTCCCTGAGGCACTTCCTGACCTGGAAAAAGTAAAAATAAAGGGCGCATCTGATGGAAAAAACATCAAAGAGGTGCTAGAAGATGGAGATGTTCATCTTCCCCTTATGGGAACTCAGCTCTCTGCCAGATCATCTATCCTGATCGAAGAGATGCAAAGAGTTAATTTGGGAACTGCTGACAGTCCTAAGATCACCTATGTAGCCAAGTCACTCTCCAAACAAGAGTATCCGATCTTTGAACAGCTACTCCGAGAATGAATCATCAACTTTTCCTAGTCATACTCAGATATGCTAGGCTTAGACTGTGCTTTAGTGGTTCATCACTTAGACATCCACCCAGACGCCAAGCCTATCAAGCAAAAACTCCGTAAGATGCACCTGCAAGTCGCATTGTTAGTTAAGAAGGAATTGGAGAAGTTATTGGACGCAGGTTTTATCAAACCAATTGAATACTCCGAATGGATCTCCAATATAGTTCCAGTTGCCAAACCCAACGAAGACATTCGAGTTTGCAATGATTTCAGGGATCTCAACAAAGCCTGCCCAAAAGACGATTTCCCTCTTCCTAATATTGACATATTGGTCGACCTAACAACAGGACATGAGATGTTGTCCCTCATGGATGGCTTCTTCGGTTACAATTAGATCCGAATTGCACCTGAAGACCAGCACAAAACTGCCTTCACAACTCCTTGGGGCACCTTCTGTTACAATGTTATGCCCTTCGGTCTGAAAAATGCAGGGGCAACGTATTAGAGAGCCATGACGGTTATATTCCATGACCTCATCCATATCATCATGGAAGACTATGTTGATGACCTATTAGGGAAGTCCAAAACACGAGCAAAACATCCTGCCATCCTGAAGAAGATATTTGAACGGCTAGAGCATTATAAGTTGCGGCTGAATCCGAAAAAGTGTCTTTGGGGTCACGTCAAGGAAATTGTTGGGTTTCATAGTCTCTCGTAGAGGTATTGAAGTTGATCCTGCCAAGGTAAAGGCTATTTTGGACATGCCGCCTCCATGCAATCTAAAGTAGTTAAGAAGCCTCCAAGGAAAAATACATTCCATCCGTCGGTTCATAGCTCAGCTCGCAAATAAATATCAGCCATTTACCCATCTTTTGAAGAAAGATTCCACCTTTCGATGGACTCCACAGTGCCAAATGGGTTTTGATAAAATTAAGGAATATTTAGATCATCCGTCGATTTTGATGCCGCTTATTCCAGGAAAACCCCTCCTCCTTTATATCTCTGCTACTTCAGTTGCACTGGGGGCATTATTGGCTCAACATGATGAGTCATTCAAAGAGAGGGCCATCTACTACATCAGCAGAACACTAGTTGGCTATGAGGTAAATTACTCCCCTATGGAAAAAGCTTGCCTAGCACTGATTTTCAGTACACAGAAACTTTGCCATTACATGCTCAGTCACCCAGTCAAGTTAATCGCTAAAATTGATCCCTTGAAGTATCTGTATTCTAGAACCACTTTGACTAGCTGCATGGCCAAATGGGTCATGCTCCTCAGTGAATTTGACATAGAGTATGTAAAGCACAAAGCCATTAAAGGACAAGTTATTGTTGATCAATTGGCTAAAGCACCATTGGCAGATGCTTACCCCTTAGACACTGAATTCCCGGATGAAGTCTATACAGTGACAGAAGCACCGACTTGGACGTTATATTTTGATGGCTCATACACCCATAATGGATCTGGGGCAGGAATTCTATTAGTCACCCCTCAAGTTGACTACATCCCAAAATCATTCAGGATAGCATTTCCCTGTACCAACAATATGGCAGAATATGAAGCTCTCCTCACCGGCCTTAGAATTGCAAAACAGTGGCACATTACACATTTGAAAGTCTTTGGGGATTCCTTGCTGGTTATCAGACAAGTTAATGATGAATTCCTCACAAAGGATGACAAACTGTTACCCTATAAACTCATGGTGGATGATTTCAAAAAATATTTCACCTTCATATAGTTTGACCAAATTCCTCAAATACAGAATAAAGCGGCAGATGCAATGGCCACTATAGGTTCCCTAATCGACATGCCCAAGGATCGAACAGAGTGTGAGTTTCTTGTTGAACAACTCTTAATCCCTGCATATGACGTTTCTGAGACTGCCATGGTGTGCAATATTGTAGGTCCCGCCTCCCCGTGGTACCAAGACATATATACTTACCTCCGTGACAATATCATACCCCCAGAACTAACACACAACCAACATAAATCCTTTATCCATCGTTCATCCCGATACATCATCGTTGGTGATACGCTTTATCGTCGCGAGTATGATGGAATCCTCCTAAGATGTCTAAATGAGACCGAGGCCTAAATCGTACTAACGGAAGTACATGGTGGTATTTTTGGGGCCCACTCAAATGGTATGGCTCTGGCTAAAAGGATCCTACGGGCTGGCTATTACTGGCCTACATTGGAACATGATGCTTGCGAATTTGTGAAGAAATGTCTGCCATGTCAACAGCGTGCTGATTTGATCCACGCACCAGCACAAGATCTTCAGCCTCTCCTAGCACCTTGGCCATTTTCTCAATGGGGTTTTGACTTGATTGGCAAGATTCACCCACCATCATCCGACAGCCATACATTCATCATCACCGCAACTGAGTACTTCACCAAATGGGTGGAAGCAATGCCACTCTCACAAATCACTGGTACTTAGATTTCTAAATTCATCCTTTACCATATCCTCTGTAGATATGGTATCCCATCCACCATCATTTCTGATAATGGAAAGCCATTTAAAAACCAAGCCATGAAACAACTCTATGACACATTCCATATTCAACATCGTTGGTCTACGCCTTATTACCCCTAGGGTAATGGTCAGGCAGAAGCGACCAACAAAACCCTCATCCGCATTCTCAAAAAGGTGGTCAATAACACTGGATGAGATTGACACCTTCACATTCATTCCGCCCTCTGGGCATACCACACATCCATCTGTACCCCAACAGGCACTACCCCTTACTCTTTAGTATACAGTGCAGACGCTGTCTTGCCAATCGAAGTTGAGCTTCCCTCATTGAGAATTTCTTTGAAGAACCTCATCAACGAAGAAGATGCTCGCATTGCACGGCTTGCACAGCTAGAGTTACTGGATGAACGCAGAATATGGGCCTATGATCACCTACAAGTATACCAGAATCACCTCAAGCGTCATTACAATAAAAAGGTCTGCCCTAGACAATTCCACGTTGGTGAACTTGTTCTCAAGGAAAATCAGCACACTCAGCAAGACCGTGACAAGAAAGGAAAATTTGAAGCAAACTGGCTGGGGCCCTATATCATCACTGCCAAATATGGATCTGGGGCCTATAGATTGACTACTCTGGAAGGAGATCCCCTTGACGAACCTGTCAATATTCTCCATCTGAAACGGTTCTACGCTTAGGTCCGCTTGATCTACCCTATCCAAAAATTAAAAAAAATTAAAAAAAATCAAAAAATCAAAAAAATCAAAAAAATAAAAAAAGTGACAAAAAAAATTCAAAACTATTAAAGAGAAATAAATCCGTCCTATGGTGAAAACCACCTCTTGGTGGCACCTTGGATAAGTATGGATGGTGAAAACCTGGTAACAGGCGTCATCCATAGAGGGCTTAATTATTATCTACCTGACATCCTAGTTATTTTGTGCTTTCATCCGCACGTTCATCCCCACCCACATCAGCCTAGGTTGCTTGGTATTTGTTGATTGAGCACTGGATGACCCACCTTACCTATCCCTCATCCTGAGCTTCCTTATATCCCACTTTGAGCTTATGTCTTTTAGTCGGTCTGTGTCATCATATAGGATCATCCATCGTGTCGGTCTCTATCTAGATCTCATCCTCTCGCATCACTCTCCTCCTTGATCAAACTATGTTGCCCCTGTGCTTTCACGTAGGCAAGGTTGGTCATTTGATCCTCCCTCGGGGCATTGGTCTGTCGCGTCTTGTGTCCTCCATCATCGGTCACCATTGTCTTCTTTTCGCCTTATCCATGGTCTTTTCATGAACTACGAGGGCTCTACGCTTTCACGTAGGCAAGGCTAATCTCTGATCGGCCCCCGAGCCCCTAGGTCTTTAGGTTGTGTCTTGTCTCCCTTGTGTCGTGACATCAAGTTATGCCCTTATCTAGCTGGTCCTTCACAAACAAAACCCACTTGTACCAACGAATCTAATCACTTTTGAATATCCTTTATCATACCGATCTTTTTGCTTAGCATCCATCATAGGTCTTAATAGGATACATCCTTCCTAGCAGACCTCATCGATTCCATCTATCCCTTGGATCCTATGGCAATGGACATTTGAAATTGATTGTGATATTTTTGATGCTTTTGGTTTTTGTTTATAATTTGAGCTCCCTATCGTCACTTGTCAAGGCCACCATGATCCATCATATTATGGTGTGTTTTGATTAGTCTACATAGGGGCATATCTTGATTGTGTCTTTTTGGTTTCCCCACATAGTACCCACCAAGATCCTGGAGGTCTTGTGTTATGTTGGGGCATCCTTTCGTGCTTATGGTTATCTCAATACCAGACCCAACTAAAGTCTTTCTTGAGACTTTGGGGTATTGGGATAGCCTTCTTGTCTGGCGTGTCTGTCTCATGCATTAGACACTAATTTACCTCGGTCCTCTATACCTTGGTGTATCATGTCTTATGCTATAGCAAAAAATAGTGCTCCAAAGATGATAAATTGAATTAGGGTTGCATTTTTCATAATCATTGCATTAACACTCACCCTATGGTTTTGGTTGTGCAAATACTTTCCCCCATTCTTTCCCATTCTTCTCAGGGTACTGATACTTTTTGACAGATGCCAAATGACATCCATCTTAACAATTACCCCATACCCATCTCCCATTATCATGTCAATTCTTATTGGCACTTATGGCCGTGTGTTACCTCCTCTAAAATTACAAAAATACTATGCCATACATCCATTGCCACCTACATCATCACGTGTTAGGTCCATACATAATTCACCACCTGCATCACAAAATGTTAGATGCATAATATCACATCCTGCATATATAAAAGGTTCATACAAAATCCATCATACACATATACATACATGATAAATAAGTCAACTAGGCATTCATCTATAAAAATCATCATAAGATCCCTTCAGTACACATAACACATCACCATACGCATCAATAACATTATTCCATAAGTGCATATATCCAATCATCCACATAAACATTTCAAAAAACCAACGCATAAGCATACATAAGCATAAGCATGATTATCCATATAAAATTATTTATATTCCAATCATCCATGTAAATAAACTAATGCATCCATCCACATAAACATATAATGCCATATACATATGCATATAATCATCCATCATAAATAGAAACATACTACATGGTGCCAATAAGAACTATCTCATATCAAAATAATATAACATGTGTCACATGTCCATCATACATATATCCATCACATGACAAAATACAAAATCTAGAGATATAGAACATCTCTGATCTCTGTCAATAAATCCTACACACTACATCCTGCATCTGTAAAAAAACTCAGTAGTCTGTCACCTCCCAAATGAACTCCCCACATCTGATCTCTGTGGAGACTCAGGTCCTGCCCCTCTACCTGGTGAAACACCTGGTGAATCACTGTAACCATGTGTCTGTGTCCCTAATGACTGTGATGGCGCTGGCATCTGGGGTGCCTGACGAGTATACTGAAATAGTCGCTGAGATGGGTTTGAAACTGAATGATAGTATGCGGCCATCCAAAATCCTGCCTCTCTCGCATTCTCCTCACTCCGCAGCCTGCACCCGAGTAGAATTTCGCTCCTGTCGATACCTGTCTCGGTCCCTGGTGATGGCTCTCCTCTCCTGCTCCCAGGCCTCCTGAGGCAACCGAATCTGTGCTAACTCTGCCTGTAATCTATCCCTCTCTCTCTCCACAATCTGCACATCTACTCTGGGCATCCCACCCTCACCCTGACTTGTCAGAACACATGTCATCGCAGCATCCCTCTCTGCTTGTAGGGTCTGCATCTGCATCTCTGCTACATCTCTATCTCTCTCAGCCCTCTGTGCTCGAGCCTCTGTTGCATCTCTATCCCACTGGAGAGCCTGTGCCCGTAACTCTGCTGAATCCCTCTCTCTCTAGAGATTCGCTACCTTTGCTACCATCTCATCTCTCCCTCTCTGCAATGCCTGTATCTCCGCCTCTGCTACCGCCCTATCACTCTGAATGTGTACCTGTGCCGCATCCCTCTCTGCCTCCATAACCTATACCTGATCCTGTGCTGCATCCCTCTCAGCTCGCATAATCCGTGCCTACTCTACTGTCATGGCCTCCCTCTCCTGCATCATCCCCATATCTCCAAGTACCTGCTCAAAACAATGTACCCTGTCCTGAAGCTCGTCCCAGTCTCGTTCGAGATCTCCTGACTACTGACTAGTGCACCCTACTCCCTAATCAGCTACCTGCCCTGTCCTCTCCTTTGGCTCCCCCTTGGCCTGTAAAACCACGACCTCTGCCTGCAATCTGTCACGGTCCCATGTCATCTTAGTCAACTCATCCTGTATCCTCTGCACATCTGACTGTGCCCTCCCTAACTAGACAACCACTGCCTCATAATCTCTCAATGATCGCCACTCTGCTCTCCTCAGCTCGGCCTCAAGAGTCCTCACTCTCCGCTCTTCCATCTGTACTCTCGCCTCCGCCCCTCTCACCTGTACAATGGGGTCCTCTGGTACATAAGGAACTAATGTTAATGCATCTGCTGCCGCAACATCATCCTTCACCACATCTCTATCTACATCCATCACATCCTCCTCCCCCACCATCAACTCTCCCTCATCCTCCTCATCTGCCAACCCTACCTCATCCTCCCCACCTGCTAGCTCCTCTCTCTCCTCCCGTCGCTCCTCCTGATCCTCCACAATCTGATGAACCCGAAATCGTCTCGCCTCTCCCTGTCTTTCAACCACGAATCGACGTCGTGGTGACCTCCTCTCCTCTCCTGGTGCTGCTTTCATCTCCTCCTCCCCTCCGCCCTTCGGCTCCTAATGAGCCTCATGACTCTTTGCAGTCGGCCGAACCCGCAACCGCCATGGCTAAGCATGCCGTCCTACAACAAACTGTCTCCTCTCCTCCCCTGCAGCATCCCTTGCACCTACCACCTCCACCTCCAACACCTCCACCCTCTGCTCCCCTGAGCTCTTTGTGGCTGCCTACTCTCCTGCTGCCCACCCTCTCTGCCCACCCTCTGCCTCGGGGCTCTCTATGGCTGCCCCCTCTCCTACTGTTGACCCTCTCTATCCACCCTCTGCTCCTGGGCTCTCTGTGGTTGCCCCCTCTCCTACTGCTGACCCTCTCTGTCCACCCTTTGCTCTTGGGCTCTCTGTGGCTGCCCCCTCTCCCACTGCTGACTCTCTCTCTGGTCTCGTCTCTGATGTCTCCTCCTCCTCCTCCTCCCAGCTCTACCTACCGGCTCCCTCTCATCCCTCTCGGGCTCCTCCGCTGGTCCGGCACCTGCTACCCTCAACATAGGATGAACAGGCGTAATCCTCTCCCATAACCTGTTCCGAAACCACCTCTGATACCGCTCAGTCACCACTGGTACCTACTCTCCTCTTGTCCTCCCTGGATAAGCCTCTTGTCCTACTACCATCCATGATACCCTAGCCATCACTGGTGATATGCGGCCTCCCCATGGCAGCTCTCTGCTATACCACCGATATAGGATAGGTGCCGTCGAGATATCCTGTATCCTCCCAAACTGTCTCAGCGCTCTGTTTGGTCGATGAGACTCTACTATACATGGTAGAGTACCAATAATAAAACATCGGCTTAGGAAATATCCCTCATGCCTCCCCATATCTAACCATCCCCTAAACTGACATAACCTATATGGCCGCCACTCTATCTCCCCCAAACACAGATCATCAAATTCCCTCCATCCCTCCATATCACCCTGCATCTCATAGCGGAAAATCCACCCTCTCTCCTCCCCATACTCCCAAGCCATGGGCTCGCAGTCATCCGCTGTCCCCTCCCTCACCACTATCGGTCTCGTCACGGAAATATGCTTCCACGCCCAAATCTGCAATAATGTCACATGTGTCACACTCGAGATCTCCCGATAGCAGATCCCGTGCATATCCTTGTATAGCTGCGCCAATACACGGGAACCCCACGAAAACGGTCCCCCCCGCCACTCAATAATATGGTGGATCACCTCCATATACCGTAGGCTACATGTCCGTCCACTCCAATCTGGTAGCAGTATCCCACTAATCAATCCACAAAAGAATAATAGTAAAGCTGACACCCTTATAGTCAAACACTCATCCAAATCCAACTGCCCCTTCACTAGGGGTAGCCTCACATGACCGAACAAAACTTTCAAAGTCTCGTCTAACACTGCCCCTGTAGACACCACCTCGCTCACTAACCGGCTAGCAATCGGTAGTCTCAAAATATGCCACACGTCCTCCAATGTCACAGTCATCTCTCCTGTAGGAAGATGGAACGTCGATGTCTCTGAACTCCATCTTTCTATCAATGCTGTCAGCATCACCGGATGGGCTTTAACCACTGGAAACTGCACACAATGCCCCAATCCCGCATGATCCAATGCTGCCTGGTCCTCCCCATTCATCGCGGCTCTTGTCACTTCCATCACCTCTGACCGCCGCTCATGCACTCATAATCTCTTAAAGCTCTGCATACTTGCGCATTTTACCATTAGTCCCTTTTCTTCGTTTCTCTTATTCTTACATTTTTTTTTGCCTCCCTTCATCCGCAATCCCCCCCTCCTCCCTGCTAGGTTAGTTTGGCCCCGCCACCCCCTCTACGGCTATGCTTGGCTACAGTGGGGCGGACCTTCCCTGCCGCAGAAGGGCGGCTCTACCCCCACAGTGGGGCGGGATCGCCCCGCGCTAGGGCGGACGCGCCCCCCTCGCAAGGCGGTGGGATCGCCCCCGCAGCGAGGTGGAAACACCCCGCACAGGGCGGCGGCTCCGCCCCGCTCATGGTGGAGGGACCGCCCCACACAGGGCGGCGGAATAGCCCTCACAGGGGAGCGGCTCCACCCCCGCAGGGCAGCAGGACCGCCCTGTAAAGGGGCGGCTCCGCCCCCACTCAGGGCGGCTAGACCGCCCCGTGCAGGGCAGGGGAACCGCCCCTGTAGGGGAGCGGCTCCGCCCACGTAGGGCGGCGGGACCGCCCCGTGCAGGCGGCAAAACCGCCCCCGCAGGGGAGCGGCTCTGCCCCTGCAGGGCAGCAGGACTGCCTCGCGCAGGCCATTTTTTAACGCAAATTAATGTGCACCCATTTTGCTAATTTTTGTCCCTAACAAAACCCACATTTTCAAATTTGAATTTTTTACGTAAAAAATGCGTAAATCACATATGAGGGTTTTTATTGCTACTCACATGTTGTCCGCCTGCGCCCCTTTTGTACATTGTCCGTACTCCGTCCGCCCGGTGCACGATCGCAGTGTCATTGTCTGTCGGCATCATCTCTCCTCGTTGGTTTTCACTCCTCTCCTCTCTTTCTTTCAACTGCTACAGTGAAAATGACCAAAGTAATTTTTCAATTTTCCTTTTTAACCCCCCTTCTTCCAAAAAGGTATTTTTTACCTTTTATTTAACTTTTTATTCCTCTAACTAATCCCAAACTTCCCGAGGCTGCCATTTGCAAATCGTGTGTCAGATCACCTCCGTTCAAAAACCAAAATTTCTTAGTTTTCTGAGCTCTATCCAACGGTATCATTCTTTCCTTCCTATCAAGATGTCATCCGGGGACCCCTTTTTCCTTCCCCAATCGCCCTCTCGAGGGGGCATACCCTCTTACCATTCCTCCATTCCTTCAACTCGGTCATTGGGACATCATTAACCTTTTCACGCCAGGGGAATCACCATCTTTCACCTCTTGCCTCATTATCATTTTATTTTTCTTTGAAACACTGTTATCCTAACAACATTTCGAAGAGGGGTAAAATGTAGACATCTAAATTTAGTCACTTCCATATGATTAAATTTACTGCCTTCCTATCTATCATGTTAATATTAATTTATTAAATTAATATTACACCTTTTATCTCATATCGGTAAAGTATTTAATTTAATAATTAATACTTTGTTTTTCACCTTATTCCTCTCTACATTAAATAAATATGCTAATTTATTTAATTTAGTCATTTTTCCTCTTTTTATTTAAAATCAATTTAAAATTCCTCACTTTCTCTCTCCTTGTCACATCCTCCATAACCTTGCCCTAATTTGAATTAATTTAATTAATTCATGATTATGATGTGCATCCTCTTAATCAGAGATTAATGTCACATCCTCCTACATTTTCCACTTGCCTCTAATCTTCCATTAATTAGCCTAATCCAATATTTGCACAACCTTAACCAAGATCATTAGCTAAATTTAACACCACTTTTTGGTCAATTCTTTCATTTTTCATTTTTTGACATTGACTCCCTTTCCCATGTGAGTTTTTAATTCATATTTATTTGTCCTAGATTCCCCTTCTTTATATGTGAATTTTTAATTCACATTCCATTCTTCCAAGGCTTCTAGAACCTTGGACTTGTCACAATCTCCACATGTGACCAAGTCCCACCTTTTTGGAGCCTACCTTTTACCCTCTAGATCATCCTAAGAATGTGAATTTTTAATTCACATTTATATCCCCAACCACCTTTCCTTTTCCCATGTAGATTTTTGAGAAATTCCAAAATTTCTCAAATGTCCCTTTCACTCCCACTTGGGAACAAGAAATCCCTTTTTGAGGAAATCTTCTCATTCTCCAAGGTGCATGTCATTTTTCCACCTCATGTACCTTCTTGACAACTCATCTCCATCTCATATCCCCTTGGCCACTTCACCCTCCACATGTCAAGATGTGAGGGCTTGTGGGTTCTCAACCCACCATAGCCCTTCATCTTGACCTTGTTGGATCAATCTTGACCGTTGAATTCTCTAGAGAATTCAAATTCTTCTATAAATACCCCTTCCTCAAGGGCATTTTTAACACTTAGCCATTTGATAACTACATGCTGCCAAATTACATCCTCAATCCTTTGCCATCATTTAGCCATCTCTCTTAATCATATTGCACATTGAATCTTGCATTTTAGTCATTCAAACAATCATCTAAGGAGCACACAATCAATTTCAAGCAAGGGCCAATCAAAGAGATATCAACAACAAGGGAGGTAAAATTGTTTGTGTTTCATTTTATTTACATTACTTTTCGTTGTATCACTCTTTTGGCTAATCTTGAGGTGTCCTTAGTATTTTGTCATTTACATTTCTTAGTTATTTTGCACATTTAGAGTAGGATAGATATCAAGGTATCACAAGTCCAAAAGGTAAAAAAAATTTGTGGCCCATAGACTTCAATTTCATTGTACAAATAATGTAGCGGAGTATGAAGCATTAATTCATGGACTTCTGATGGCCCTTAAGAAAAAGGTTAAAATTCTACAAGTTTTTGGTGATTCTGAGTTAGTGATTAAGCAAGTAAGGAAGCAATATTCATGCTACAATAGGAGAATGACTAACTATAGGCATAGGGTGTGGAACCTCATTGAGGGATTTGACACTTTCAATATCCAACTGATACCACAACAGAAGAATCAAATTGCTGATTCTTTGGCTCAGGCAGCAAGTACCCTGCAGCCTTTATCTTTGTCAGGATTGAAAAAATTCACTGTAGAATTGATTCTTGTACCATCAATCCTAGACAATGTTACTAACTTTCAGGTGTTTGAAGATGACAAACACATTCTAGATTTTATCACAAATACAAATATTTTTGCTTCCCAAATCATTGATGAAGTAGAACCCTAGGAAGCAGAACTAGATTTAGAAGGTGTGATGAATCTGAAGTCTAATACTATTCCAAGGGGAATGGTACAGTTGGATCAAATTTTTGATATGGATAAGATTAGAGATTAGGAACAAGAGTCAAAGAAAGAGTTAATCAATGGACAGTGTGACACTCACAATTTGGAAACTGAAGACAATGCTAAGAACATTTTCATTAGCAAAGTGTGCACTCCAGAAGAAAGAAACGGGATAATTGAGGCCCTACACAGCGTTCCAGATATAGTAGCTTGGGGTTATGAAGACTTGAAGACCTATGATACGTCAATCATAACCCATACTATACCCTTGAAGCCAAGTGCTAAACCTTTTAGACAGAGACAAAGACCTATCAATACATTGTTGGAACCACTCATACAGAAAGAAGTTCAGAAATTACTTTCTACCAGGATTATTTTTCCTGTCAGACACTCAACATGGATAGCAAACCTGGTTCTAGTAAGGAAAAAGAATGGAGAAATTAGGCTCTATGTTGATTTCAGGAATTTAAATAGATCGTCGAAAAAGGATAACTATCAAGTTCCTTCATTGGATGAAGTACTACAAGTGGTTAATGGATTTTAGATGATGTCCTTTCTGGATGGGTATTCAAGGTACAATCAAGTAATGGTTCAGTATGAAGACAGGCACACGACTACTTTTACAACTAAGTGGGGTACCTTTTCCTACAGGAAAATGCCTTTTGGACTCATTAATGCAGGGGCTAAATTTCAAAGGGCTATGGACATTGCCTTTAAAGATATCATAGGCAAATGCATTATCATTTATATGGACAACCTGACTATTTTTTTAAAAAATAGAGGGAATCACATCTCGGATTTGCGCAAAGTCTTTCAAAGGTGCAAAGAATTTGGCATATCCCTAAATCGTAAAAAGTGTATTTTTGGAGTAACAGAAGGAAAGTTGCTCGGACATGTCATATCGGAAAAGGGAATTGCTATTGATCTAGAGAGAGTGGAGGTCATACTGAAAATTCAGCCACTTGCTAGCAAAAAGGAGATGAAGTCCTTCTTCGGCAAGATTAACTTCGTTAGAAAATTCATCATTGGATTTGCTAAAATTGTTAAACCACTGAATGCAATGTTGAAACAGGATGCCAAGATCGAATGGACCGCGGAAGCGAAGGAAGCCTTTGCAGAGATCAAAAGGGCTATTGTTGATGCCCCAGTATTAGTAAGTCCTAATTACAGTAATCTATTTTTCATATATTAAATTGCTTCAGACCACTCATGTGTTGGAATGTTAACCCAAAATTCAGATGAGGGGAATGAGCATCTTATTGCTTTTATGAGTGCACCATTAAAAGATGCCGAATTAAAATATTCGAGTTTGGAAAAGCAGGTGTATGCCCTGATCAGAGCAGTAAAGAAATTCAAGCAGAAATAAGGTATATGCAATTGTCCCGGATTCTGCAGTCAAGTTACTTTTGATGCAAAATGAATTAGGTGAGCGTAGAGCTAAATGGGTGACAATGCTACAAGAGTATGACATTGAGATCCAACCCATGAAGCTGGTAAGAGGACAAGAACTCACTCAGACTATGGTTGAAATAGGTCCTGAATTGACTGTTCAGAATTATAATGTCGAAGAGGTTTCTCCAGGTGGTTGGTATGATGACATAGTTTATTACCTGCTAAACCAACGATCTCTAGGCCATCTTAATGCAGTTCAAAGGAGAGCTTTATGATTGAAGAGTGATGGTTTCATGTTAAAAAGAGTTGTTCTGTATAAGAAAAATCATGAAGGCATTTATTTAAGATGTCTCAGGAAACAGAAGCTAAAAGAGTGATGAACGAATTTCATGCAAAATATGGTACTGGTCATGGTTCTGCAATTGCCACAGCAAACCAAATTTTGAGGGCCGGGTATTACTAGCCCACACTGTTCAAAGATGTTCACCATCATGTACGAACTTGTCACACCTGTCAGACTACAGCAGTGAAAGAAAGGTATGCGGCACTTCCACTCCAATCGGCCACTGAGGTAAGACCTTTTGCTCAGTGGGGGATGGATTTCATAGGCCCCATCAACCCATCATCTTTTGCAGGATATAGGTACATTCTCACTATTACTAATTATTTTACAAGATGAAATGAGGATTTTTCTTGTAGGCAATGTACATCTGAGGTAGTGATTGATTTCTTAGAATCTGCTATTCTAAATAGATTTGGATGCCTTATTGTTGTTGTCTGTGATAATGGTCCTACTTTCACATCTTTAAAGTTCTCAAATTGGGCTTTTGATCATGGCATTATTGTGAAGTTTGCGTCTAATTACTATCCTTAGGGTAATGGATTAGCAGAGTCCTCTAATAAGAACTTATTGACTGTTAGCCATAAGCTATTAGAGAGGAACCCAAAGGACTGGCACACCCAGCTTCAGTTTTCCCTTTAGGCAGATCGTACAAGACTTAAGTCATCCATTCGAATATCTCCTTATCACTTAGTGTATGGTCTAGAGCCAATATTCCCTATTCAACTCAAGATCCCAACTTTGTGGTTTATTAATGAGTTTTATGATGAAGCGGATAGAAAGGAGGCTAGGTTGACAAAACTACTACACCTTGAGGAGAAATGAAATAATGCCCTTGAGAAAAACATCAGGGGGTAGTTAAGAGATAGTTCAACAAAAGGGCCAAAATCAAAGCCTTTAGGATTTCTGACCTGGTCCTATACTGGGATAAACCTCATGATCAAAAAGGGAACCATGGGAAGTTTGATAAACTGTGGATTGGCCCATATCAGATTGTTGAGATACTTGGAGATAATGCCTTCTATCTGAAGACTCTCATGGAAGAAGATATCTCACTACCTGTCAATGGGCAGTATTTGAAACATTATTTCCAATTCTAAGCTATTTTTCAGCTCCCTGCTCTGTATATAGTTAGCTTAGGTTGCTTTGTTTGTTTTGTTTGGTTAGAGTAGGTTTTCCTTTTGGTTTGCTTTTTTTGCTTTAGTTAGAGTAGGTTTGCTTTGGTTTGTTTGTTTTGGTTTGTGTTGCTCTTGCTCTCAGTTCCTTCTCTTTTGGTGGGGATTCTTGGTTGCATTTGTCTGATAGTGGTGACAAAGTGGGTCAGATGTTCTTAGTATTTCTCTTACAAACTATAATCATCCTTCCAAGACACCATGGTACGAATTCTCTACCCAATGTCACTTATCCTTGTGCTAAGTCAAAGGATTTTCTAGTCAGTTTGAACAGGAATAAATAGGGTCTCATACTTCCAATTATTAAAAACACCTGCAGTTGTAGAAGGTCCTTATAAGGTTTGAATAGGTGAAAAATCCTTTTCTTCTCTCGTGCCATTATGGTTCTCATCCCTGAGTGTGAACTTCATTGTTCGTAGGTTGAAGTAGAAGCAGTGAGAAGACAATCAGTAAAAAAAAAAAAGAGGATATACATATTGAAATTTAAAAGGTTTAAATTCAACTCATCAGGGGAATCTGAATATCTCTATCGAGGCTATGGATGCCTAGCTGGCAGTAGAGCTATGTTCAGGAGGATCACAGTGATAACCTCGTTGAGGCTATGGATGCTTGACTGGCAGCGAGGCTCTATCCAAGTTACTTTTAGAGTATGAATCTCTATGTAGCTTGTTCATACCAAGTTTGGTTCCAGTTGCAACTAAAGAAGGATAATGAATGCATAAGCACACACTTAGACCCTGGTGTAGGAAAGTTTGGGTGACTAGGAGGCTTCTTTGTTTTAACCATAGGAGGTGGCAGGATAGATGAGTTGAAACCATAAGTTCTATGTTCTTGATTCTAGTTTGTCATCGAAATGCTCAGGAGCATTTCCCCAGCAGAGTCGCCATTTGTTGTGCAGTTTTGCGCACACGCCCCACTTAGAGTAGGGACCCTCTTTCCGAGATATCTTTTGGACCTTTGGTTTTATTGGATTTGTCCTTTTGAGGTCTTGAGATGTTGGTCTTGTTGGCTTTGGTCTTGCCCTAGGGCTGGAATTGGTTAAAGTTGAGTTTCAATGAAAATCCAGGTTTTGACCTGAATCTAGGATTTTCTAGCTCCGGCAGATTTTCCCGGGCTTTGGTTTATTGTCTGTTCATCACTGAATTTTCTGAATCCGAGTTTCTGCTTGACTCTGAGATTTTCCGGTTCCGGCAGATTTTCCCAGACTGCGCCAAAATCCTGAACTTCATTAAAATCTCAGTTTCTGCCATATCCACAGAATTCATGTTCATCTGGATTTTCTGTGTGTCTTGGTTTTTTCTGAAATTTCATCATTGGCTCGAGTTTTTGGATTTTTCTGACATGTCTTGTCACTCATTAATGCTCGAAGTAGCTTTGCTCAGACGTGAATATGGAGGGATTTAAAGTCTTTTAGGCATCATTTTGATTTCATTATTCACTTATTTTCTGCTTTGGCATCTGAGTATATTCTTTGTTCGAGCTTTGATCATTGATTTTGAGCTGCTTGCGTGGGGATTGGTTGAGCGCCGATTAAGGTTTTCATTGCTAGGGAATATTTTCTTTGTAGTCGCTTCTTCGAATTCGAGTTTCATCTGGACTAATCCATGGTAAGTTGTCAATGGCCCTTCCATTTGTTTATGCAATGATTGAGTTTTTCTAAGTTGATTGATGGTCATTTCAGGTCGGCTTATGCTTGGTTATGATTTTGCATTTATCGAATTAGGGTTTGACCCATTTTTCATGAATCTCCATCACTCGTACTATGCACTACTTTATTTACCCAATAAATGTCAGATGGGTCAGTGTTGATGGGCGTTCAGGGTAGGATTTTTTTTCTAGATGCATAATTCAACATATCTGGCAAGATTAGGGTTTTGGGTGTTTTTCTCAAAACTGCTAAGAATGGTTAAACCGTCATGATTTTTTATATCTTGCACCAAGATTAAACTAGCCCCTGCCTTGTGAAGACTCGGAGTGCTTTAGATTGATCTTCATAGATAGTATTTTAAACCTCAAGCTTACCCTGGTTTTCATGGCGAAGGGTTTATTCGTCAAAATTAGGGCATCATTGTTTTGTCGTGAGGACTCGTCATTTGAAAGCTTTGGAAACTAGAATTCATCTATATTTGGGGTCTTACTTATTGGCATTGATTTTGGGACCATTAGAATCCAAGTGGAGAAGTTTTCATGATCGTTTGATTAATGGTTCGCGTGTTAACATCTATCAGGTTTTCGAGGTGTCCGCAGAATTTCTGTGCACCCGGATTTCCCTGATTTTGGCCAATTCCATGGAGTGTAGCAATTTTTGGAGTATTTGAACTGTCCGTGAAAATCTGTCCTGTCGGGACTTTTCCCCTTTTTTTCTATCTGGTTCCATTTCCTTCGATTTCCTAAGGATAGGATTAATGGAGTAAATGCTAAATGCTGATTTCTTGTTGCTAATGGATGAATTTCAGGGTAATCTTATAATATTTTGTCCATACTAATGATTTATTTGGATAATGGTGTCTTGGCAGTAGGAATTCACTTGGGTCGGATTTCTCTGAATTTCGCCTTGACCGGATTTTCCCGGTTTACCTTGTTTTCCCGGATTGCTTTATTTTTTTGGATCTTTATAGATTGGCGATTTGTGATAGTTCTTAATTTCCTTATATGATTTTATGCTAATCCTTTGATTGGAATATGTATGATAATTGAAAACTCATGACGTTCTTTTGCGAATGCAGGCTGAATCAAGCAAGTTTGTTGTAGGAAAATCCAAAGGTGATACGGAGGGGTCCTCCATTTCAGAGGTAGAAAGATTAAGATTGGACACCAAGAGTCAGCTCCCTGATAGCAAGATATCTTCAGTGTGGTCTGATGTCTCAGACACCAATGTTGCAGCATAGCGATACGAGGAGTTTAAAGAGAGAATAGCTCAGAAGGACCTGTCGGTCCTGAGACAGGGAATGATGAAGTCCAGATTAGTTCATGTGGTAGAGTTCCCTCCTGTAATCCAATGCTATGAGCTGATACTTGAGTGTGCCCGGTAGTATGACTTCGATACACAAAGGGTTGTCAGCACTGAAGGAAGAGTCTTGGTGAATTTTAGTCTTGTTTCTATTACCCAAGCCTTTGACATGCCAAATTTTCCTTTTGTGTGTGCTTTGAACATAGACTTGGCCAAAACAAATTATGAGAATGAACCAACCAAAGCTCAGCAGATGATTAATTCTTGGTTGGAAAAGCCAAATTCACACTACTCCAAACTGCCCAAGCAATTACACAGGATTAAATTCAGATCAGATATTTATGATGCAATCACATTTTTGAGCAGAGTGGCAGGTTTGAAAAGTTTCGAAGTACTGGAAAGTTGGATGGTCCATGTGATCAACAAAATTGAACAAGGAACCAACTATCATTGGGCAAGACTTATTAGCACCATAATTGATTAACAGCTGAGGAACGTCCTAGAAACTAAGAAATTCACAACGTCTTCTTATGTGATGTATGTGTTGGCTAGATTCTACCCATACAGGGGTTTGAATCCAAAGGGAGCATTTGGACAGGATGTAATGTATAATATTTACCCGAAATTACACCTGGGACAGAGGGATTATAGAAGGGCCAATGATGCATTCACAATGAATATCACTAGATTGCTTCAAAATGCGGAGCATGTGAGGTTATCATATGGAGCGAAGGAGTTGATAAAGAAATATGGAGCATGGTTCATTCAGTTTCCCACCTTCTCCTACATCAGAATTGATGGATGCCCGACTGCTCCATACAGGTTACCTAGGTACCCTACTGATCATATTGTGTTATTGGAAATTGTTAGACAGATCTGTGAATTTAATGCCATTTTCAAAAAGGAGAAGCATAAAATAGGTTTTGGTGGGGATTTCCCTCTTGGAATTGGCATAGCAGAGGTGTGCCCTTCCATTCAATCAGCACACGCAGCGGGCGATGAATTGGCAGCTCATGGTTTTTCCTTCCACTCCAAAAGGACAAATTTTGATATCACCGGAGAAGCACAGAAGAAGGCCACCAAGTAGTACCGTCATAAGAATGACCTAGAAGACTATTGGGCCAATATCAAAGATGATTTTGAGGCAAGGAAGAAAAGGTACTCTGGGCTTTCTGTTGATGTGATCAAACAATATAATGTTAAGTTGATCCCCGACCAACTAGAAGATGATGGAAACCTAGTGCAAGATCATGCCTATGAGTCTATTAAGGACAAATCAATTGGAGAGATAAACTGGAACGATGATGAAGTAACTGAGTTGGAAGATCAGATGGAATCGGTGATGAAATTTACTACTTCATGGCTAAAACATAAGGTTTGGGAGTTGGAGAGTGAGAAGGTACCTTGTACCTTTAATTTGATGGGAAATCTCAATCCTATGTCTACTTTAGAAGAATCCGAGGAAGATGACCCCAAAGGGAAAACTAAAAGGAGCTCACCCTTCAAAATAAAAATTAGAGGCTCAAAAGAAAGTGAGTCAGAACCGAAAAGAAAACCAAAAGGAAAGAAAAGAAGTCGAGCTTTGAAGATAGGCAGGTCCTCTGATGAGGAAGGATTTGAAAAGCCAGAAGAAGAGGATGCTCCTCCACCACCAAAGAAGACAAGAACAACTAGGGTTTCAAAGAAGAAGGGTCAGGATACTGCCAAAGATGAGACTCCTATTGTTGATGTGGAGAGTTCAGGGGAGAAAACTAAGGTCTATTCAAGGAGATCAAGGACTCCATCCCCTAAGGAGCCGATGCAAAAGGTGGATCCTCTTCCAAAGACACCCACTATGGAGCAACCTAGGGTCACTTCTCCTTTGCCAAGTGTGCCTAAGCAAGAGACTCTTGAGGAACATGAGACTAACGGAGAGGCAGAACCTTTCAAGGAAGGGGAACTCTTTGGTGTGGCAGCAGAGCTTGAGGTTGAAGAAGTGGAAAAGCACCCTTCTCCACTGGTCCACTATGAGGATTCTCCAGATAGTAATAAAGGTAATGGATCACCTGAAAAGGAGAATATTCCTGTTAGAACCTCATCGCCGGTGCAGGAAGAGGAGATTGAAGTAGGTGATCAAGGTGAGCAGCTCCCTAAAAAGGAAGAAGATAAAACAACAGAACAACATGAAGAAGCAAAAACAGATGAAATCTGGTTGGAACCTGCTTTCCCAGATTGGCTTGAAAAGGAGATTACAAGAAATAAACAAGTTGTTGTTGACACTCCCCTTGATTGGGATGAGATGTTATCCAGGATCAGAAAAGGCAAGAAGAAAAAGGTGGCCAAGGTAGTTTCAAGAATAGAAAGGGACAAAGCGAATAATAGAGTAATTCACATTGCCACCCCTACTGCAGATAAGACTAGAGAAGAGGTCACTGGTACAGATTACAATGTGCAAACTTTTAACCTTGGACCAGCATCTATGGAACAAGATATTGAGGAGTATGAAGGGTCCAGTGTTGTGATAATTGGAAGATTAAGGAAAGAGACTCAGACCAAGCATGAGCTAAGAAAGGAAAATGAGAGGTTTAAGGAGTGCTTGGAGGATGTAATGAAACCTATGCAATCTCTTCACCCATCTTCCTCTTTTACTCCTGGTTTCCTGCCCAAGGAAACTATTTCCGAGATTGAAAAGATGAAGGTCTCTACTCAAACTACAATGGATTGGTTAAAGGATGTGCAAGTAAGAGGAGACAATGCAATCAAGGAAATCCTTTCAGTTGGAAAAGATGCAGTCAGGGCTAAAGACTTGTTGGAATATGTGTTATCCCAGGATAAGGAGGACGTCGATCTTCTGCTACAAAAATCCAAAGTAATTGTGGAGTATGGAAAAGATTAGTTAGTTGCAGATGGGATCATTCCTTCCTCCAGACTTAATGAGCCTTGGGAATGGTTTGAGGCTTTGCAGATTCAGCAGAAGGCCATGAGGAAGATTCAAAAATGAAAGAAGTTAATAGATGGTGATTTAACTGGGGTTTATGAAGGATGCATTGCATTTTTTGATATTATGACTGGCAGGAGGAAGATTGCTCCTAAGTACTTGAGCCTGGAACAACTAAGGGAATGGTGGCATGAGGTCTATGTCCCAGATTCTGAGAATGTCATAACAGGACACCAGCTAGATGATGCAACAACCTATTTAGCAGTAATCTATAAGTATCAAGCCCACAGGGATGATTGGAATAAGACTGTTAAACAGTCAAAGGAGGAGATTGGCTTCATTGAATGCCGGCTTAAGATCTTTCCTTTGCCACCTATTGCCGAGCTAGCCAAATTATTTTTGAGAGTTCAGGATCAGAACAAGGATAAGGGAGGCAGTAGTTAAGGCCCATTTTGAGATTTTGCTTCCCTATTATTATAGAGCATGTGTTGATCTGGGCTGCATTGGGGAATGTGTCTAGGCCGACCTTGATGATGTATCAGCATTAAATGTGTGCCTTATTTTGGATTTCCTAAGGCCGACTTGTTTGGGCTAATTTTATTTTTTAAATGTTTGGTTGGGCCGACATGTTTTATGAATTCTCTATAAAGGCATTCCTGCCTCATTGTAAAAGAGAGAAAAAAAGATAATAGAGTCAAGTTAGACAAAAGAGTTAGAGCAGTTTGCAATTTTTAGTTCTTGAAGCAAGTATTGTGAACAGAACAGTGGAATTGTTGCAGTATTTTGCTGATCTAATACAATTGAAGACATTGTGGTTTTCTTGGTGAAATCTCTTGTGTTAGTTTATCTTGCATGGTTCCTTTTTTTCATCTTTCAAATTGCTTGAAGACTTAGGGTTTAGTGTTCAGAATTAAATTAGTTTGGTGAATGATGTTCATGACTTCATATTTTGGAATGTTTGTAGCAATCTCTGGTCTATACTCCCAGTAACTATCTGATTGTAGTAGGCTGGTGAAGTCAACCTGGACCATATATTTATGTGTGCTTAGTTCGACTGTGGATGAATATCTATGATTTGAAAATCTATACACCTTAGAAGATTGCACCATTCTTGTGATATTGCATTGTGGGTTAAGCAAGAATTGGTTATTGGAGATTGGTCCATTCCAAATATCTGTCATTCGCATTGTTCATTCTAGGAATAGTTTAGATCTTGTCATATCTTTGCACCCTTATCTTTTTCTTTTTCTTTATCATCTGGTTAAATTTAGGAATTAAGGTTATTATCTAACAAATTGGAAGGATACAGTTTGCTTGTAGTAAGGTTTGCTTGTGATTACCAGCATTTCACATATTATCTAAGTTGTTTATGCATCATCATGACCTGACACCCGAGAGACCTTGGGGTGATTTTCAGTAATTTTATTATTGAAAATAACCTTTCAAGGGAGACAAAATATTGCATTATGTCTGAGTTGTTGCTGTGCAGAAAACACCATCAACAAGGACCTTATGTTGTTACGGAAGCTTTCTGATCAGGAGCGTACCAACTCTCTATTCCTGAAGGGGAACCATTGTCCTCACCAATCAATAGTCTGCATCTGAAGAAGTTCTACGCATAGCTTCTGGGAGCCTTTGTCTAAATTAGCGAAAAATACAAAAAAATTAGAAAATTTCAAAATAATCGTTATCAAGGTGAAAACCTGGCAAACAGGCATCTTGGTAACACCAAAAAAATTAGATAATCTAGAAAATAGTAAAGACAAATCATTCATCCAATAGTGAAAACCACTTCGGTGGTGCTTTGGATAGGTACCATGGTGAAAACCTAGCAAACAAGCGCCATGTGTAGTTAACTCTGCTCCTTTGTCTACTATTATTCTAATTATAGTCCTTATCATTGTATATAGTCCACTACCCTGTACATATCCCTTATCTTTCATATCCATCGCTTGTATATACCATTCATAATAAGTGGTAGTATTTCCCATAACTTGGAACGATTGACATCGTGTGCAATTCATATGCCCCATTTTACCCTATTCATAGTCAATTGGTCTCATACTCAACTGGGGGAAAACACTTGACATGTGTCATATTGCTTCTTACATTAGTTGTGTTGAAGACGCAAAACCATGGAAAATCCATGAACATCGCAAAATGACCTGAGAAAACACAAAAAAATCAAAACATTTCAAAAATCCAAAAATAGAGTCAAAGTTAGTCACACTTGTTAGTCTTTGTCGTTTGTCGAACTACATTGCCTCTGCAACTAGACGTAGGCAAGGCCATCAATCGATGAGCCCCCGAGGCCGCACTAGGTCAGTCCATTAGGGTTCATCACATTCATTTTCGCACACATCTTCTATTTGCAGTTAGTCTTGTTAGTTACAGTCAAGTCAAACTATAAGGTCTCTGCATGTACAACATAGGAAAGGCCATCAATCAATGATTCCCCGAGGCCGCAATAGGTCAGTCCTTTAGGGTTTGTCGTCACACACAGTCAATTGTAAACACGTCATATCAAGTCATGCATCAATCTGGTGAACAAGTCAGCAAAGTCTCTAAGTCAAATCAAACAACTTGCCAAACAAAACAATCAAAACAGATCAACAAATGTTTGCTACAAGATGTGTCCTTCTTGGAAACAAACATCATCATCATGGAAATCAACCTGTATCTTGTTCAGGATGAGTCCTTCCTGAATACTGATATCAACAGAACAATTTATGTCTTATACAGGATGAGTCCTTCTTGCATAATCGACAAGGTCAAACAATCAAACATAGCCTTAGACAGGGTCTCACATCAACGGCATCTGACTCAACATCTTATACGATACATGTCTTTCTAAAACCAAGCTTTGTCATGCCTTATACAGATAGTCATAACATCGAAACCAGACTCACAATCTTATCCGGTATGTGTATCTCCTGAAATCAGGCTCTGTCAATCAATCCTTTTATCAATCAAAACAAATCAAACAAACAAATCAAGTTTTGGAAAATATTTTATTGGCTTTTTGACTTTCTAATTTATTTATCTTATCTTTTTAGTTGACTTTATGATGGGAATTATGTTACTAGCTTTCTCAAGGATATCCCATGAAGGATTTAGAGAAGCAACACTATATCAAAATTCTATTTTCTTTGACTACTATTTGTCGACTATCTTTTAAATTTGATTTTGAGTCATGCTACGAGTTTCTTCAAGGATGTCCCATGAAGGATTTAGAGGAGCAATGATGTCTCATGACCCGTCTTTTACTTTGTTTGTTGTCTGTGGTTTGTCCTGACAAAAAGACTGGGGCAACTTGTGCCCTTAGTATGAGTTAATGATATTCATTGTCTGTGAATGTCTGTTATTGGCAAGTGGATGACCTTGCACACCTTTATTTATGTCATATCATGGTGTTTTTCTCCATTTTTATTAGTCTCGCCCAATGATGATAAAGTGCAATACCTTTTGTGATACGGTGAAATATTGAAGATTGCTAATACTAACATTTATTTCCTGTCTTTTGTTCTTTCTCGATCTTTCTTTCTGCACTAACAGTTCTTCTTTCTTGCATTATGATAGAGTCTTGTGACACAAAACATTATATATCATCCTGCATCAATGTACATGTTACAAAAATACATACATATAGGCATATTTCATATCTAGATCATCATGGCATAATAGACATTCATCATCACACAATACATATCATAAGCATTCCATGTACAAAACAACTATAAATATATGCATCATATTACATTGGTATAAGCATCACATGTAGCTGGCATTATACATATTAACATCATATTGCATCTCATAAATTATAAATTGCATACATCATATAGAATCAACATTATATTATTAGCTACATATACACATCATAAACTAGATACCATCATCCATCATATAGGCATATCATATAAACATCACATGTATAAATAAAGACTTCATAATCCATACATAGAAATGCATATCATGAGAATCACTACCAAAATCATATATATATCTTGCTCAACTGTGTCACATCACAATGTCATAATGTATCAATAATACATAGAAGCTCGTAGGCTATCAGATCATAATACAATGTCTCGATGCATCTCAAGAAGTATCTCTATCCTGAACTGCCACTGCTATCATGCCTGGAGTGTGTGGAAGAATGATGATGGGAACCCGACAACCTATGAGCTGAGGGAGGTCTATCATACAGACCTGCTCTGTGTGGTTGCTCCACCCCCTCTGTGCTAATTGTCCTAGTGTGGGTCCTAGTCTAGGAACTGCTACTATGTGCCTTTGAGAAACTGGGAGACTGTCTCTCTGGCAAAACCTATGCCTCATAAAGATCCTGATAATATCTCTCTCCCCAGCTCTGACTAGCTCTCTGGAAAAAGCGACTGATGGTCCCGTGCACAATGCCCTGAGCTCTGTAAATCTCTGCTCAGTCTCTTATCTTCGAGCTATGGCTTGATCCCTATCCATCACTGCTCTATCCCTCTCCATCTGATATGCATCCCTCTCAGACATGAGGACTCTCATCTGCTCCTCCAGGGAGGCAACCTGGGCTCATAATGTATTGATATCAGGATCTACTGACCCTCACTACCCCATCCTCCTCCTCCTCCAGCTCCTCTAGGATTTGATCCCAAATCTCTCTCTCATGATCACCATCCTCCTCATCATCCTCCTAGTAGGTGCCCAATAAGCCCAAGGCATTAATCTCTACCTCCTCTCTATCTACCTCCTTGGTATCTACCTCCTCCTCTATTGGGATGTCTAGAATAGCTATCTTTGTGGGGTGCACCTCCTCTCCTCCTATTACAGTATCCTCCTCCCCCCCTCTACCAATGTATGGCATGGCCACATCCTCCTCCACTCGTCCCTCCTCACGGATTGGTGATAGCAGTGGTCCTCGTCCTCTCCGGCCACATCTCCCTCTCTTGCCCCCTCGTCTTCCACCTCGGCCATCATCTCCTCCATCACCACGGCCTCCTCCATCTCCCCGACCTTGACCTCGACCTCGACCTTGACCTTTGCCCCGCTTGCCTCGTGGACCTGTCCCTCACCACTCTACTGACGCTGGCTGCTCTGGATCTAACAAGGGGATCGGACTGTGAACTGCCCACCATTGGTCATACTCCGCTGTGGTCCCTGGGTCTACTAGACCATCTCTCCATCCCCATGGAACTGCCTATAATGCATCAATGTCTAGCTCAGTTGTGGCCACTGGAATGTCTGGACCCCATAAGGGGATCTCTCGCACAAACCTCACAAACTCATCCCATCCTCTTGGCACATCTTGTACCTCTCCAAACTACTATAGTACACAATCCAACAAATGACACTCTATAATGTGGACATGTGACACTTTCCACCCCCTCAAAAACTATACCTATCAGAAAAATGGAAAATGCTCATCCTCGTTTGACCACTTTATGCAGCCTAGGTATGGTCTCCATGTAAACTGTACCATCGTGTCTATAGCATGCTTGAAATAACCTGTATCTCCTATATGGTGCTAAGTGTTCACCCCTACATAGTGGAAGGCATAAGGGTCTCCGTGTGGCAGGTCAACTATAGCCGGTGGTCAAAAAATGGCGATGTGCTCCCATGCCCATACCATTAGGAGTGTGGTACCACAACTCATGGACTGCGCATCTCAGTAGGCAATATCATGTAAATGAAAGTACAACATACCAAGGAGACAAGGACCCCATGCATACACCTCCCGTCTCTCTAGCATCCCTACAAGCATCTCCCCCCACCCCACAAGAAAACCATGACCTCGACGGTCAGGAAGTACTATACCACCTATCAAATTACATACCAAACAGTCTAGCTGCCTATACCTCTGGGCTAACACACACCACCTAATCTCATAGTGGTCGAATCCCAACTGTCTAATGTCTGCATGTGGATAGTATCTGCACATCTCGGCCGCACCCCTCTGGGTATCATACCTAACTCGTGTGCCTCTAATAGGGAGTCTGAGCATCTTGTACACATCCTCCAATGTAACAGTTGCCTCTCTAGTCGGTAGGTGAAATGAGGATGTTTCTGAGTGCCACCACTCGCATAATGTTGTCAATAAATCACAATTCACCTAAATCTCGGGCATGTCTATCACATGAAGAAGACCAAGGTTCCATAGGAAATGTCGCTCCCCACTTTGCAAGTTGTCCCTGAACTGAAAGGTCATCGGTCTCGACTCTCATGTATATACGGTATCTAGCACGACCTGCCATAGGATTATACATTCCATATCTCAGCTTTTAACATCTATTCTAATGCAAACTGACTCACTACCTATTTTGCAAATGCGTTACTTTTTTGCACATGTGTTACTATTTTGTAAATGCATCGTTCTTACACATATGCGGTGCATAACATACAGATGTGTCATTCCATTAGACACATGCGTCATTGTTTTCACTTGTGGTTCAAAATATTACATATGTGGTGCATTGCAACATATGCATTGAAATTAAACTGACTGCGTCAAAGAAAATATAAATGCGGTGCACAGAAAACAAATGCGTCTATTCTAAATGCACATGCAATGCAGATTATCACATGCATTTCCTTAACATACAAATGCGTTGAAACGCCATAAACCTACACTAAACAGACAACATAAATTTGTAAATGTGGTTTATCGCACACAGATGCGTCGTTCGCTCATACACATGCAGTGCTATATTAAAATGACGCATACGTAAAACTTACATTAAATGCATAAAAACACACGCAAATGAAAAAATTTCAAAAGTCAAGTTTGAGGTACATACAGGGGAGTCCACGTCGGCTGGCCTCTGGAAGGTCTGGATCCTGTAGGCGCAATAATGAGTGTGCAGAATAGGTGACATCTTCGTTGTGTGTGCACATCAAATTCTCAATTCTAGGGCTAAGTGGGTGAAAATGAATTGGTTTTTACCCATATTCCTATATATACCTAGGGATTAGGTGCAATTTTGGTCCTACTAGCCATGTTAACTTCCCATTTCGATCAACCCGTACCTGTCCCTGACATTTCCAACCTCAATTCTACAAACTCCACTGCATTTTTGGCCATTCAATGTTCTAATCAGTACTATTTCCAAATTTTTATTAACTTTTCAAAAAAAATTCAATTTTCCCGAGGGGGCATACCTTCACCTGTTCTAATCTGAAGCATTACTGGGGCATATTTCTTATCGATTTTCTTTGACACAATACCGAAATGACATTGTATCAAAGAGGGGAAAATGTAGACACCAAAAATTGGTTTCAGCCTAAAACTTCAATATTCTTCATAATTCGTATTCTTCATGGTCATGATTAAATAATGTCAATTATTTAATTATTCTCTATAGTCTTCATTTCTTCTATTAATTAAATAATCTTAATTATAGACTGTTGACTTCTCTTGATGAATAGCTCTTAGGGGAAGATTGAATCCTTCATCCTCAAGCACCTCAGAGAGGTTTTCATCATAGGATACGTCCTTTCTTTTTACTATTTTCTTGTCAGAGAGTGCCATGGTGTGGTTTTCACTCAAGGACTTGGATATGATTCTTAGTTTCTCACTTTTACAACTGAAGGATTCAATCGTTTCCCCATAATAGGCATGTGTATCCAACTCCAATATGAATCCTGCCTTGTGATCTCCATCTGGAATGTTATCCCTCAACCCCATGAATTATGAGAGTGCCTCATCATTTTCAAATGTATCAAGAACTGGTGGTCGTCGTTGGTCATAGTCAATCAGTTGGGGGTAGACTAAGCAGATCTCATGATTTTGACTATCTGGTTCATAGGATATGGTACTAATCATACATAGGGTGGTATCTTCGAATAGCCTAGGTAGATTGGATAAGGTATCTTCGTCATCACTACTAATATAGGGCTCGGTTATAAAATTATTTGTCCCTACCTGTGACTATTGGTGAGTGTACATGTACTAGTACTGGTTGAGGAGAAACATTAGTGGTTCTAACCGGAGGACTTCAGCCACATATGGTTATTCTCAAAGTGGCACATCCAAGACCAAGATTTGTTATGGGTCGCATCTTTGGCATGATAGGTGTTATGAGCCCATTGTCATTTTGTCCCAATCTCTGGTTTTTGTCATAACCCATCGTAAACATCATTTGTAGGCCCCTGCTTCTTTCATCCATTGGTAATTCAGGTGTCAGTCTTTCATCTCGATACAACATGTTTGATGGATCTGCTTCAATTACCTCATGGCCAAGGTCTCCCCATCTTGTGAATTTAGGATAATTTTGAGGATAGGTTTGTGATGTGGGAGCTTGATTTTCTTGTGGGCGTCCTCGTGATCTTGGAGATTGTGGTAACTCTCCTATCACAAAAGCATTGTTAGGGAGCCTATAACTTCCACAACCATCCTCCTGGATGATGAGCTTGATATCGGATATGGTGGGTGTAGACACCAAAAATTGGTTTAAGCCTACGACTTCAATATTCTTCATGGTCATGATTAAACAATGTCAATTATTTAATTATTCTCTATAGTCTTCATTTCTTCTATTAATTAAATAATCTTAATTATTTAATTAATTCACATTTTCTTTATTCTATCTGATTAATTAAATAAATGTTTTTTATTTAATTATGTTACTAATTAACCTTATCTTTCTTGTCAAATTAAATAAATTCTTATTTAATTTACTCTTTATCATACTTCAACTATAATTAAATAAATTCTTTATTTATTTAATTATTCATTTAAAATCCCTTCATCACTTAATTAAATAAATATTATTTATTTAATTATTCTTCAAATATCGAGTCTTGAATTAAATGAATTATTTAATTCACAAATTCTATTTTAATGCATTCCTCTATATTTTAGATAATTGTGTGAGTTATCTAAGTATTCACTTTTACTCGACTCAACATCTATTTTAATCGCTCAGTTAACTCTTGATTTAATGTCTGAGTGACTTTCTCGAGTAATCTCTTCATCAAATCATTCAATCGTCCAGTTCTAACTCATTTGCGTGTACATGCAGATTAATTAAATATTCCTATTTAATTAATTAAACCTTGTGTGTGCATTCGAACAAGAGTTGCTTTAATCAATCTTTATCTTTGTCATGCAAAGATATTTCTTTTGTTTTCGAATACCAAACTAAAGATTAAATAATTTATTTAATATTTAATCCTATTTCTAATTTGTATCACTCATGTCACCTCTGATAGTTATCATAATGCATGACTAATCAGTCGATCTCAATCGTCCGTTAATCTTTCAATCCTGGCCTGTCATTCGAATAATCAATTTTCTATAAATTGATTTGTCATTCTTCATTCCAATCTCTCTCTCAAAATTGAAATCTCTTTTTGAATCTTAAGAGAACTTAATCTTGAATCTTCGATATTTTTCTAATCACTATCTTAGGCTATACTTGCACAAACTTACGAGAAATCTGAGGGAAATTATACTACACAAGCAAAATGGAGAAGGGCAATCAAGATGAATCATGGAAATACATTTGAAATTGGTGAGATTTTTTCAGTTTGTTTACGTTTTACTTTCCTTTGTTCTTTGTTGCTTAACATTAGAATTGCATTTAGATTTAGCATTGCATGTATGTTTGCTTCTAATCTATTTCTTGTGCACTTTCTTGGCATTACAGTGGGAATGGAAGGTGTCTCTATGGCAGAAGTGGACGTGAGAGTGGTGGGATCAATGTATGATGTGGATGGGCCCTCATCATTTTTCGGTACTTGGGGGATTTTGTAATATTTGGCTTCAAGGTTCTTGCAGTATGAAAATGGCTCAGGATCTCCATGGACGATAACCTTTTGTCCATTATGCATGAATTTCACACATTGGTGGAAGGTTGATGCTACGGCTTTCATCACATGAATCCATGGGCATCCCAGGAGCATATTGTATGGAAATTCGAGGTCCAAGACCTGACATGTGGTTTCCATGAGTGTTGGCCCTACTTGGATAGGGAGCTTAATTGTGCCCTTAGACACTCTTTCTTGGTCATCATATGCTCTTATTGTGATGCCCTTGCCTTTGTTGATGGAATCTTATGATATTTTCAACTGCTTGATGAGGCTAAGAGAACAAATGTTCAAACCTACACCTCCATCCACCAAGATCCTTTTGATTTTTCTCTTGTTCACGATGACCTCCAAGTGAAGTGTGCAATTGTGAGATGGTTGGGGGGGAAAATCTTGGTCAGAAAATGTGAGGAGATTAGGTGTTATGATGTTTCCAACCATAGCTTGGAATTGTTCTGCATTGAGGTATGTGGGGACAGTGGATGAGGCTAATGCTTCCTCAAGGATCTTTTTATGCGTTGATGAGATTTTTAACAACTCCATGATGGAGATGTGTGCTAGCATTCTTTTGAGTTGCTCTACAACATTGTAGCTATACGAAATGGCTCTTGATATAGGGACTCTATTGGGTTGGGATGATCCTGCGATGGTGACTTTTTTGCCTCTTGTGGTGACTCCACAGTCTTCAGCATGAGCACCCTTGATGGTGATGACCATGAAGTCTTCATTTAGGGAGGCAACGACTATTTTGTATACATGATTTACACTACCTTTTCCTTTATCCTTGTTATTCCCTTTGTTGCCACGATTTGGCATCGAATTTGTGTAGATTTTATGATCCTGATTCCTAGTAGGTGTTTCCACATTTATAATTCTTTTGTCGATGAGATCTTGGATGATGTTCTTGAGTCTCATACAATTGTTTTTGTTGTGGCCTTTGATTTTGTGGAGCTCACACAGTTGATTTTCGTTGTACCAAGGAGGTTTGACATCAGGTTCTTGATAATTCTCAAATGTAGGAGCTTAGATGAGTTTTTCGTCGATTAGTTTTTTCATGATGTCCTCAAGTGGTTCCCCCAAAGTAGTGTATTTTCATTTGGGGTATGTTTTGCATTGAGGTGGTCCTCTTTGGTCATTGAGGTTATTGATGGTGGGATTATTGGGTTGGTATGTTGTGTGATGAGTGTTTTGGCATTGTGGTTGGATTTGTAGTGTGGGTGTATTTTGGCATGGACCACTAATGACCACCTTGGCATCGACGACGCCATCATTAGTGATGTTTTTGTTTCTCGCCCATGTATGAGGTTTATCATTGTAATTTGATGGTGGGAAATTGTTTTGTTGTTCATGATATGGCATTGATTCGATGGGTTGGGCTATAAGGGCTCTTTCAATGCTAAGCGCCTTGGAGATCAGTTGATCATAGGTGGTGATTCCTTGAACCTTGAGGTGGAATGACAAGTGGATTTCAAGGTTGGTGATGATTGTGTAGACTTGTTGTTCCTCTAGCATGGTCCACTTGCTCTGATTGGCCTTGGATTGCCATCGTTGAAGAAATTAACCAAAAGATTCATTTTTTCCTTATTTTAGAGCATAAAGTTCTTCGAGACTGACATCCATTGCAATGTTACATGTATAGTTTCTAATGAATTCATCTCTGATTTCGTGGAATGTTCTGATGCCTATGGGTAAGTGAGAGAACCATTCTATAGTGGGGCCTGCCAAGCTTCTAGGAAATAGTCGCATTAGATAAGTATCGTTGTATGTGACCTCCATGCAATGAACCTGGAATTCCCTGATGTGATCTTCAGGGTTTCCCATCCCTCGATATTTGTCAAATTTGGGGATCTCAAATCCCTTAGGGAATGGTTTCATTTCTAAGCTCCTATTAAATGGATAGGGACACAAGTTGCTTGATGTTTTGGTTTTTCGCCCCGACTGAAGGTCAAGCACTTGTTGTGATAACAACTTGAGTTGTATCGTTACATCACCTTGTGGATCAGGGGGTGGGATGAATGTGTTTTGAGGTGTTGCAATCATGGTTTGGAAAGATGGATTGGTTGTTGCATTGTTCAATGGTATCGGTATGTTATGGCGAGTGAAGTAGGCTTCTACTTGCTTTTGGATGAACAATGCTTGTTGTTGCTCTTTTTGTTGTTGCACTAGGATTTGTACTTGTTGTTGTTCCAACAATGCTTGTTGTTGTGCTTGTTGCTATGCTTGTTGTTGTTCTAACAATGCTTATTGTTCTACTTGTTGTTCCCATAACGCTTGTTGTTGGGTTACCAATTCTGTTGCTTCTTGCTGCTCTTGGTATTGCTTTAGTGCTTACTAATATGCTTGCATTTGTGCTGCTTGTGCAAGAAGTTGTGCTTGTGCTTGTGCTTGTTGTGCTTGAGCTTGAAAACTTGTTGTAAAAAAATTTGTGCTTGAGTGACCCTTTGTGCTTGTAATTCTTGCACAGCTTGGGTGGCTTGTTGTTGTTGCTATTGCAATAAAGCTTGGGCTTGTTGTGCTTGTTGCGCTTGTAATGCGGCTTGTGCAACTTTGGCAGCTTGCGCAGCTTGAGCGGCTTGTTGCACGGCATTTTGTTTCTGCACTTGTTGGTATCCTCTTTGAAAAGTGGCTTGTAATGCTGCGTCGACTTGGTTTGATGCAGTAAATGTTGGTGGTGGTGGGGGTGGTGGTGGATTTGGAATGGTGTTCGTGGTGAGCAATAATGTTGTGTTGATTATTTGGTTGGTGGATGGTGTTGTCATGTTGATTACTTGATTGGTGGATGGTGTTGTTGATGTGGTAAGTGGCATCATTGATGTGATTGGCCCTTGAGAGACCGTGCTTTTCAATGTTGTTGGGGTGTTTAATGATGTTGCCATTGCTTGCGTGTTTGTCATTTGTTGTTGTGATGTCAACAATAAGTTTTGAGCATTTGGCAAAATGTTTTGATTGATGGTTGGGATGTTGTTTTGATTGATACTTGGTAGAGGGGGAAGCCCTAAACCAAGGAGTGGTGTAGATGACAATGGTGATGGTGTGAGAGGTAGAAATGTAAGGGGGGGTGAATCCTTACGAGAGTGTTGTGGTGTTGAAAATGCCCCCTAGTTTGAACATGTCTCCCTCCTCTTGTGAATTTGTGAGGGGGATTTGAGGTGCTCTGTGAAAAGATGTTGATGATGGGTCATAATGTAAAGTGAGAGGAACATTTTTTTGTAATGGATTATGGGGGATTTTTGTTCCAATGTGGTGTTTACGTCCAAGTTTTGATTATTAACAAGGGGATGTGATTGAAGAGCATTGAGAAATGTGTTTCCCTTGTTAACATTGGGTTGAGTTGGAGCAAATGATGTTGTGATTTGCGGGATATTTTCTGTGACATTTTGAGATGGGGGTGTAGATGAAATGGGGATGGTAGATGAGATTGCTAGAAAAGATGTCTCTACTATAGTGCTCACATCAAAATCTGAAGGCAACTTGGCCCCTTGTTTTGCTAGTTCAAGCATGTACAACGAAGGGTTAAGTCTCATCATGATGTTGATGATTCTATGGTTGTTTGGATTTTGGAGCATTTCAACTATTTCTTTGTGAGACATTCCAAAGGTAAGATCCTCCCCTTGGGTTTCCTCTTGTGGGTTTTGCGATGATGTTGGAAGGCTAATTGTGAGATTTCCATCCCCAATGGGATTCATTTCAGGAGTGGTTTGGCTAAGATCACTTGAAGCGGGTGTTTCTTTGTTGGCTTCCATACTCTTCTTGTATTGAGATCTAGTTAGAACCATAAAATGGGGATCAATCTTTGAGAATATGGGAGATGAATCTCTTGACTCTTTGGATTAATCTCTATTTTATGTCCCAAAGTGAAAGTTTTAGGATGCTTTTTGGGGATCAAAGGTGATGATATGATGATGAATGATATGAATGTTTTGGCTTTTGATAAGTCTTGAATGAGACACTAGGCTTTAGGACTTGAATTTGATTGGATTTTGGATTTGGATTTTGTCCTTGAGTTTGATTTTGATTTTGTTTTGGATTTTGAACAAAAGGACCCTAAGATGTTTGATAATGATCTAAGGGATAGTTTTGTTCAAAGGATGATGATTTTGGATATGTGTGAGGAGAAGGATGCATCTACCCACACCTATCCAAATAAAATGATAGTTTCACTAAGTATATGAAGAAGGATTCATCCACATACACTAAGTTAGACAAGATGATTTTGATAACTTTGACTAAGTATATGCAAAAGGATGCATCTACACATGCCTAGCCAAAAGTGTTTTGATAATTTTTTTCAAGGACTTGGTCACAATGTTTTTGGATGATTTTTATTTTTTGCCACAAAGCCTAGTATCAAGGATAAATTCAAGATTTTCCAAAAGATGATTTGTGAGATGGATTTGACATTTTGAAAGATGGATGAAAGAGGTTTGATTTGTTTTGATCCTTAGGTGAACCTAAAAAAGGCACTTTGTTTTCCTAGACCTAGGTATTGAAGATCATGCAAATGCTTCCTAAAGACCTTTGTAACCAAGAAATGATTTCATTTGAACATTCATTTTTGGATTTCCAATTATTTTTGCTTTGGGATTTGTGAGTCTCCAATCACACATGAAAATTCATTTTTCTTATCTTTGCTTAATGGCTTTATTTTACAAAAAACACTTTCTTTGATTAAGTTTTCAAACTAAGATGTCCAATGTCTTAATTTCTTCAAACTCCACAAGATATGTTATGTGGAAATTTAATGAACTTAAGGCAAGGGCTTCCTATTGTTTACTTAAGGAGATAAATTGAGATATAATCCAATGTTTAGAAACCTCTAAGGATGTGGATCCCAAGGGAAAGCAATAACATATGGATTGAGTCAATGGAATTTATCTCCAAAAGGGTTTGAAATTTTGAATGATATTGTTAAGTGTTTGTTTGCAAATATTTTTGAATACAACACTGTGTTTTCAAACCAAGACAAGTACAAACCCTATTTATGTGTAAGACAATATTTGTTGAATCCCCACTTGGACAAGTCCAGCTACACTTATCTTTAGTGAATGGTTAGATGCTTGACCCCACTGGCTCCCCTCCACGACACTCACTTATATGGGGCAACCAAGCATCAACACCCATGAAACTCCCATGGCATGTTTTCCACTTCTACTAAAGACCGTAAAAGTGTGGGGCGGCTTCAGAATGACCATTCTTGCACCAACAAATAGATCAAGGATTTTGGAAAATTCTATTACATGGATTCTAGTAAGGACTTTCTGTTCATGGAGATTGAGTCATACGGCAAGAGTCCCCTTTCAGATCCATCTTGTTGGAGCCAACCGCGTGATACTAGCGTTTAACCAATACCCACATTTATATCCTGACTGGAAATACCCTTGGCTTTAGAGTGTTACCAGTTGAGTCGTTCCCTTGGGTGAGTACTTTTTCCCCAAGGTAGGCCCTCTAAGATAGACAATAGCGAAAAAACACACTCATAGTTCGATAAAAATTTGTTTAGAAACAAAGGGAGAACACATGCCGTATATTTAATCACACTCGCACAATATGTTGTTCAATTTTAAGCCCAAATCGAAGTGTGGAGGTGATCACTTTATCTTATGCCAAAATCACCAAAAAGGCCTTTTGATTCTCAAGATCGCTTGGAAGTGTGAGAGAAGCGCATACATCCTTTTCAATGACTTTAGTTTAAGTAACCACAAAACAAGGCAAACACACATTCATTTTATCCTTCCAAAGCAATTGTTTGATTCATTTTAAGAACCAAATGAAATATGAAGATTGCTTGTCCAATTTTTAACCCAAAACGAAATCTAGTAAGTGTCTAAGCTTGAATCCTAACCTTTTGTGAATGGAAAAAAACAAATTGTTCTTTTTAGACCCAAATGAAAATTAGTGTCCTAGGAGTGAAAAGGTAACAATTTCGTAAAGAAGCGTTGAACAAGTTCTTAAAGCATTTAAAAACACTTTGGTTTTTCAAAATATCCTCCTCCTTTCATTTTCCTTTGCTAGCCTTCTCCTTGCTTTCCTTCATTTTCACGTTGTACCTTTGTTGTTCATTGTACCTATAAGAAAAGGTGGGTATTTATGTGAGGATTTAATTTTAATCATTAACTCCAAATAATACTAATGGTTTCAAAATTAACAAAGTGAATCATTGATTAGAGTCCTCATTTTGCACATGGATAAATTTTTACAACATTTTAAGTAAGACCCCAAATCTTCTCCAATTAGCTTGTTGAAATTCATTAAACTTTTAAACAAAGCTAATGATTTGCAATAAGTCAAAATCAAGAAAAATTTGAAACCAAATCTATCAATAGATGTTAGTAGTTTAACAACTTCAATCATGCAAAACTAAAAAAAGTTCCACTGCTTTAACCATTTAAAATAAAGCACTGCACCAAAATAAATCTACAAACAAAATACGGAGGTCTTGGGAAATTCTCTGCATTAATTGCTCCCCTCCAGTTGTAAAAGCAGTAATGTGCATTAACACATGGTTCCAACCAAAAAGTGGAGTTAGATGTGGACACACATAACCCTTGCCTTGAATACAAAAGAACAAAAAAAAACAAGCAGTTAAATTGGAAATCATGTCCCTGTCAATGTCAGCATTCATTATGACTGAAAAATAATTAGTAATGACTAAGCATATCACCGAAAAAACACAATTGTTTTAGAATTTCCTTTCAAACTGAACACAATGATTTTGAATACAAGGAAAGTTACCAACTATTTTTCTTTTCAGACCACCACATATGAGCCAATCAGCAAGACAATTACCTATTTGTAATTATGATGCTACAATCCCAGCAGATGATAGTATGATAAGACATTTTATCAGCAACATTGTCTTCGTACCAGACTTAAATGGTGCAAATTCAAATAAATGCGCAGATCCTACTAAAATGCTTTTGAAGACAGTGCCCACTTCAAGTTTAAACCAAAATCAAGCTAAAATGACTAATTATTGAAGTGACTATTACTCATAAAGTGCAGATTCAGTTTAGAAAATTCAGTAACTTTCCAACTAAGCATGACTAATTGGAACGATTTAATGCAAAAACAGAAATGTTAAAAGAATGTTTGTTAATAATGTTGAATATCTAAGGCTTGGCTTGTAGTCACAAACTTGCACCCTAGAGAAGCACACTGACTTTCAATCAAAAAATAATACATGAAAACAAAATTCAGTTAAAAGAAATCATGCCACTTTGAGCCATGTAAAGACTGGGTAACATGACGCCTTAGTTAAGGAAGGGAACTTTTTGACAGAAGGCTGAATTAATGCGTAGTCCCACCAACTCCATTAAAGTGATTTCTCTATTGTATAGAAAGCAAATGGACGTCTCTCTTACCGTACCAATTCATGTGAAAGGCAATGGACATCAATGACTAGCAGTTGCGTGAGAAAGGAAATGGATATCGAATGAGATTGAGTGAAAGGAAAATGAACATCAAATGATATGGATACAATTTTATTTCTTTTTCAGAAAAAACAAAGTAGTGTGAATTGAAAAGCACCCTCCCCTACAAGATAAAAGCACATCTATTGTGAATGGTATAAGATACAATGCGTCTGTGATACCATAAATGAATGCTTATAGTCAGACATGTTGTGACCCTCTACGCAATGCAACCAACACCATTATTTCCTTGACCATTTAAAGTGAAGTAGATATTTTGAATGACTATGACAAGGACGCAGATCTAAAAAGACACATTTTATTTAATCACTGTGGTAGCAAAACAACAAACATACACAAGCTTTAAACACAAATTTTGTTTGGAGATTATATCTGTTACTGTCTAAGAATATAAATCATAAAGTATTCATGCATTGATTTTGTTGGCAGGTGGATAACTTGTCAAGCATGTCTTTCTTCCTATTGTCAAGAATACTCCACAAATGAGAAACACTACACATATTGAAAATAGGAATTCTCAAACAAGAATCCTCTGTATAATATGATATGGAAATATGTGGTAGACAGTTTTCTTTTCCATATAAAATATCCTAACGTGCTTGAGTTTAATAATAGCATAAGTTATCATGCATCAATCAGAAGGAACTTTGAAAAAGACACTGCTCACATAAGATTTAGCTAAACACAAGGTATTATTGTTAATAGCCTTCTTATTTCACACAATGGAAGCCAAAATGAAGTAACACAAAACAAGAAATGGAATGCTTAAGTTTCTGCCCTCCCTCTAGCGCCAAACTGTGAGTGTGCTTTTGAAATCTGCAAACACTAACTTCAAACAAGGGTTAGTACCTACAGATCCTTCAAGAACACTCCTATGAAATACCTTGCAACAAAGGATGAAAGAAAGCTACAAGCGTTATGAAAGCAACCACAAGTTACCTATTCCATAGTGGATTGGTGTCACATGTGCTAGTGACCCTTTCCCAACCCTTGCTAAGAAGCCAAAATGATGAAATGCAAATGGAGATGATGAGCAAGATGAGTTCTCAAATCAAGAGAGTAACCGTGCATAAAATTTGTGGATGGATGAATGAGAATGAAGGCCTTCTTTTATAGATTTTCTTGATGAGAGATTGGCCAAGAGGGTGAATGTGGGACTAAAGATCCTCCAATGAGAAGAAGCCACTTGTCAAGTGGTGAGTGGTCAATGGATGTGCAAAATTTGGGAAGAGTGCCCATGAGAGGGAGAATTTGAATTCAAATTTGGCAATAAATTGTGAGAGGGGGACAAGAAAAACAGCAATAAATGCAATGTTGGAGGGACAAATCAACTTCTCATGTTGAGGGAAAATGAGGGTTTTAATAAATCAATAAAATGATTTATTTGTGCAAGTGGAGATATCTAGAGGATGCAAGTGGGTGAGATTAGCATTTAATCAGGGTTAGATTAAATTAATGATGATTATGTTAGTTTCATGATGATTAGGTGAGTTTTACTCTTAGGACTTTGATATTTGATTTATTTAAATCAGAAAATGATGGAATATGATTTAGGATTTGATTAAATGGCCATTTGATTTATTAAAAGGTTGATGATAATGTTTATTTGATTTTAAATAAATGACCTTAGGAGATTAATGAGATTACCTGATGAATGGATGAAGGTGAACCTGATTAACTGAATGAGTGGATGCACGTGAAGCCTGATTTACTTGGTGAATGCATAATGCTAATTTTGCATGTCTACAATGATAGTATAAATTTGCTTGATGGTAGTTGCTCATAGTTTCTTGTTGATGATAGTGATGTTTGTTAATGATAGTTTTTTGATGTGGGCTTTTCTTGATGAATGCTACTTGTTGAAAATTTCATGTTTAGATAGTCTGAAGAGGTTTGTTGTTGTATGGTTTCAGTGGGTAGTATGTATCTAAGTCATTGTGGATCACTAGTATAATGATATTTTCCTTAAGTGCTAACAAGTATAATGGTTTCAGTTGTCTTGCCTCGCATATCTTGGCATAATTGATAGTATCTCTTTTCCTATGTCAACATTTGACAATAATCACTGTGGTTGTTGTAGTGAACTAGCTCAGTACAATGGAGTATCTTGATGTGCATGTCATTGTTGTTGGGTTAATGCTCCTTTGTGCTTGGATAGTTGGTCTGACACTAGTCTTCTTTTGCTAGTGTTATGAGGATTATCCCTTTTTCAAGGAGAGTCTACAATGATAGTGACAGTAAAGTGGTATAGTTGTCAAGTATTGGCTAGTTTAGTGTTGATAATCATGTTGTAGGGGTTGTTTAATGACAATAATATTCATTGCATCTTAATAGATGCTTCTACAGTGTTATTCCTTGGTTTGTACTCTTCCTACATACTATGGTAGAGTGGATTGCATAGTAGAATATGAAGTATGCTCAATTAAGTGGTATTTGTCTTATCAACATTTTGTTACATAGTGTGTAGAAAAACTAACAGGTCATATTATCTCATGCTTCACAGTATTAGTTTGCAATCTTCTATAGTGCATAGTGATTCAAGTACACTTGTATTTTTCTCAATGTTGTCTTAAGTGACATAGGATAGTTTTCACTCTCATTCTTTTGGACTGTTAGTTCTTGCGTAGTTCTATTTTGTCTTGTATAGTTCAGGGTTATACTGTTCAGTGCAAATGTTATGACAATTTCAACACATCCTATTATCTTGAAAGGTTTTTGTTGCACAACTATGGTACAGCTATAGTTCAGTAAACCTAGGGTATTGTAGGTAAGAGAGATGTCACAATAACTCAAAATTACTTCCAAGTAAAAGCTTTCAATCCTTGCACAAGTCCACAGGATTAGATAATGGGATAATTCAACATTGTGGATTTTTGAGAAAAAGAAGAAACAAATTTTATCAATAGTGTTCCAACTGATGAAAATTGTAAATCTGTATATTAAGGGCACATAAATTCTAAAACCCAAAGTTTTAGAGTAAAGGCTAAAATTCTACAAAAAAATTCAATGTCCACAAAGTTCGATGCAAGAATTTACAATCCAATCCCTGAGAGAGGAAACATTAAGGGTTGTGTAGTTAAGTGATAGAGTTGGTCACTAGCCAGAGACTAAAGAATGGAGTTTAGCTTATCTATATTTTACATCATGACATCAAAGTAAGGTCTTGGATTGGAGACCAGTCTAGTGGAGGAAATTCATAAGCTAAACAAAGACAAGCACTAGAGATAGCATTTTCCACATTTCAAAAGGACATGTACATCAAGTAGTAGAAAAGAAAAAAGACAGAGCCAGGAATAGGTTATCTCTTGAATTTGGTTCCTACCAAACCAATGTTTTATAACATTTCATTCACTAGCAAAGTAGTTGATCAAAGACAAGTTCATTTTCCATGCTATGAGGATGTTAATATTTAAGCTTGGGATTCAAAGAAAACTTTAAAAAGGGGAAGCAATGGAATAATAGAACTGTAAAGTAGTTTCAAGTTCGTTTTAAAGTCTTACTAAGTTTGTAATATTGTTTACATAATTGTAGGAATTTTTTGGGTTTGCTTCTTTCTACACCATGATAACTTATTTTAGCTTGTAGGCACTCTTATAAGGGAAACAAATTTTACTTTGCTTTATTTACCTCTTGTTCTTTATGTATTTTTTGAACTTATTTCCAATTTAGAAAAAAATTGCTTCTTTGATTAAGGTCTGAATGTACTAAAATTTGTATTCTATGTTTTTGTTAATTATTTCAAATTTTTAATGTTTAATTCATAAGTCAATTTTGTATTCCTCATTTTTATTTTTTTTAAATGTAAAGTTCAAAGTAAAAATTCATAAAAAATAAGGATGAAACCAAAATTTGTATTCCATGTATAGCTATTTCTATGGTTGTGAGATGAAATCTCTTTTAACTCATATAAACACACCACCAAATTCTTCCTATATGTCAATTGAATAATTTGTTTGTAAATCCAAATATCATTTCCTAGAAGTCTATTTATAACTTACTAGGCATTTTGAGCTTGTCAACCTACTGGCATTTTTCCCATAGAACACACCTCACTACATGCATGCCAATGAAGCCTCTAAGGGTCTCTAGGTGCTTGACATATTACTTAAGTTTTATATCTCTTACCTGGTTTAGAATTGTGATTTTCTTAATCACAACTTTCTTACTCGATTTAGAATTGTGCTTTTCTTAATCACAACTTGTTTACAATACGATTATAGCAAGTTGTCAAACCTAAAGTTTTATTTCACATTGAATAAAATTGCTTCTTATACAATTAGTAAAAAAAATAACATGAAGTCTGATCTAACTACTCTTGTCATAACCCTAAAATTGAAAATGTGGAAGCATAGACAAGGCAAGCAAATTGTTTCAAAAAATTCCTCAAAGAAATGTGATCCCACTCTCCCACAAGCACTTCAAGTCATGTCTGCGGTAATGAGGGGCTTTCCTGCATCACCGCAGGCATGACTTGAAGTGCTTGTGGGAGAGTGAGTACAAACATTTATGACTGTAATCCTTAGTCATCACTTAAACAAGTCCTCTGATGATGCAATAAGAATAGTGATTTCTTCTTTGACTACATGATATGTAGTTTGAAACTAGCAATCTCCTTATCCTTTAAATCTATAAAAAATATTTTCCTATCGATGAAATCTAGTGTCTCTTACACACATTTTACTTGGATGCGGATTTTATCTCCATTGGGATCTCCTTGAATCAACTTCAATGGCTATAAATATTAGTAAATCTATGATATATATTTGACCAAGAAATTATTTACTAACTCTCATTATAATAAAAGCAAGCAGCGTACTATACTTTGATCAATTGATCAGTGGTATCAAAATTTTAAATGTTTTTCTTTGCAGATTACCCATGGGCTAAACATATGACAGAGATGGGAACATGTTTCAAACTCTCAACTATGATAACATGGCTACACTAATTTTAATTATGGTAACATGTTTCCATGCTCTATTCTTTGTCATCATAATTTGGAGAACAAAGCATTTACATTGCATGCTCATCTGATTCCAAGTATTGGAAAAAATTATAGTTTCCTCATGCCACTCAGATTCCTATGTCTCACTAGAAATCTATGATGACCTACTTTATGGTTACATGTCTAGTGACAGTTAACAAGAATTAGTTTGGTTGTGTTGATTATGGTAACTTGTAAAAGTGGTATGAATGCAAAGAAATTGTAGACTATGTGCAGGATGCCTCGTCGATGGCCTTACAAAAGCATAACATAACAATAAATGGCCTTACAAAAACTTAGTGTACCCACTCTCTCGCAAGCACTTCAAGTCATGCATGTAGTGATGTAGGAAATCCCTGCATCACCGTAGGCATGACTTGAAGTGCTTGCGAGAAAGTGAGATCACATTTCTTTGAGGCATTTTTTGAAACAGTTCGCTTGCCTTTTCTATGCTTCCACATTTTCATGTGTCTAGTAGGGAACTTGTAACTACAACATATGACAAAAAAATCCCTCTCAGAGTAAAGAAGAGTTTTAATAGTTTTCTTGATTCCTTTTACAATTAATTTAATCATTGGTGTCATTTTTATGTACAAGATTCAATCATTTATTTGAATTCCCTCCAGTTGTGGTTAGTACATTCTCTATTAAGAAGTGCATAGGTTTTTCTCAAATGCATTACTCAGGAAAACCTTCTTTGTAATTTATCATGTATTTCTTATGTAAATCATTCTAGTTTTGGTCACTGAATTTTGGCATTTGAGTATTGTATGATGTTGCTACCTTTTTCTCCTAATTTGATTACAAATAATGTGTGGCATTTAGAATCATTTTCATGTCTCAAGATTTATATCACTTGTAGACCTGAGTTTGTTTGTTGTTATGTTTTGATGGATGTCCCTTCATTATTACTATATATCTGATGTAGAGCACATTATTATAGTACAAGTCTATTTTTTTAGATTGTTTCATTTGGCATCACCAATATTCTCCACAAGAACATTGTCCCTATTTAAAATGATGGAAACGGTTCACATCTCTCAAAGTAATTTCTCTTGCAACAATCTTGGAGATGAATTTAGATGCAGTGTGAAAATCAGAACATACTGAAAGGTTCTTAACAACTCTAATAGTTGTACCAGGGGCCATGTTTAACATACCAAATGCAATTGCTAACTTTTCACTATGGTGGTAGATAAATGATTCTTTTTTCTTCTATTCCACAACATTAAGTAAAAGTATTACATCTAGAAATGCCCTGCTGCCTTCATTTTCCAAGCCAATTTCACCAATTTTGAATAGCTCTCCCATGTTTGTGGATGTGATATGTCTCCTACAATTTTTTAATTGATTTATCTTTCTGTTGTGTTTGGACTTACTTTTGTAAACTTGCAATATACAATGCACTTTTATTCATTTTGAATTGAGATTAATAGTAGTTTTGTTGGTTGTATTCAGGCACAACTTCATTCATGGCAGACAAGGCAACACCCTGTTGCTCATATCAGATGGCATGTTGCATATAAAGAGGAAAGATTCTAGCTGGGTTATTGTTGACTACATTTCAAAGGAGCGAGCTTCATATATGGGACACAATCAACACTCTCCTTCTTGGATTCTACACGTTACAGCTTGATCTAGGAAGATTTCCCACATTGTAGAAGTGTTAAGAGATGAAAGGGGCATGTGCTCGCATTAAATGGCTCCAAGCATGCATTTCCATCATTATAGAAGTTTTTTGGAGAAGTTTCTTTCTTGTCTTTTTTGTGCATTGTAACTCAAATTTTCAGTCTTATGACTGAAAATAAAAATTGTAATACTCTATTTCTAAACTAAAATTAGAACACCTTTCTTTTATTAATAAATTTCAGCAATTTTTTCTTCTCAATGGTTGTCTTATTGTGTGTAATTGATGAATAATGTGTATTTTTGTGTTTTATGTTTAAATCCTCAAATATCAATCAATTAAAATGATTAAATATACTACTAATTGACAGAAATTAGTGAACAGTGAATAAATATGATTAAATATATGACCTATGAAATAAAAATGACTAAATACGCTACCAATGGACATAAATTAGTGAATAAAAATAACTATATAAGTGACCAAATTACAACAATTAATGACTAAATATATCAGTGAATAAAAAATGACTAGATTAGTGACCAGAATATAAGAATCAATGACTAAATATACTACCAAATCGATCAATCAAAACAACCAATAAATGACTAAAAATGGTTTAGTCATCAATTTGGTCACATTATAAATGACTCGCAATAAACTAAAAATGGTCACGTGACCATGTTCAATCATTTATAAGTATTTTTTAGTAATTTTTTAGTCATATATTATTTTTTTGTACTAGTGTATGTTGGTGGTGGTTGTTTTTTGTTGATGGTTTTTCATATGTTTCCATCAATGAAAAAAGGGGAGATGTTGATGGTTTTTCATGTGTTGCCATCAATGACAAAGGAGGAGATTGTTGGAAATCTATTCAGTTTGTGTTGTCATTGATGTCAACAGATCTTTGTTGTTGCATTGATGTCAACCTATGGAGATGCTTTCATTCGTTGCATTATGTTGTCATTAGTAGACTCATTGATGTCAACCTCTAGTTTTTCCTTGATAAGCATGTTTGTAGTTGGTTTGATGTATTGTAGTTGGTTTGGTTGTGATAAGGATGTGTTGCAGATGATGAGATGATTTTTTTGGTACTTGGTTTCCAAGTACTTTTGAGAAAAAATGAATAAAAGAGGAAACAATGGTAAAGAGTGTTCAGTGTAGAAGAGTAGTGTTTAGTGTTTTTCTCTGCATTTCTTTTGTATTGAAGATTTTCTTACGTGGTTTAGATATGTTGATTAGAGGTGTTCAGAGGTATTATATCCAAAGTTTTAGGTTGAGGATCATTGTGTAGAGAAAGTTTTGTTCACCAATGTGTGAATTATGAAAATAGTGTTATCTAGAGAAATCATTTTGCTCCGCATTTCTCTACAATGTGGTTTTTGGTCTTTTAGATCCAAGAGTGTGCTTACAGTGCTCATATATATATATATATATATATATATATATATATATCCAATTTGATTTGTTCAAAGTTTGGTGCTCTACAAGGTTAGATTCATGTGTTATAGTATATAGAAGGTTAGCTGGGTGTACAGGATCAATGTGTTCTTTAGGTGAAAGTTGTTGTGAAAGCATTTGTTGGATTTTAGGGAATTTATGGAATATTCTAGATAGTTTTTAAGTGTTGTGTGTGGTTTGCAAATTGTATTTGTATTTGGTGGAGCATGTACTCAAAGGTTTAATGATGTTTACACAGGTTTGGTCAACCTTGACTATTTACACTAATTTTGGATTTGCTTCTATATTTGTGGAAGTGTGGCATGGTGTGTGAGTGGATTTAGGTCTAAGTTAAGGTGTGATGTGGTCCACTTACATTCCTCTCCACCGTGGGAGTTCTTAGTGTCAATCTAATTTGAATTTGCATGTTTGAGGTGTATAGTTGACCTTGTAGATTATTTTCAAGGTTGAAGATGGTATATATGTGTGTTGAGTTGATGGAGGATGTATGTATGAAATGTGTGTGATGCATGTTATGAGGTGAAGTGTGAAATTTTGGAGTATATTGTTAGCCTTAATGACTAAGACTACTGGAAGCAATGAGTAGAAGGTTTCTACATTATGTATAGAGAGAGTGTGAATTTTTTGGTGAAACAGTGATGGAAATTTTTTGTTGCTTTGAGATGGATTTCTCATTGTAACAATATTTTTTCCTCTTCTTTCTATTTTGGCAATGATCCCTTCTTTCTTTTAGGCAGTGAGCCTATTGTATTCAGTGTTGCAATTACTTTATATTGTGAGCTAATCCTCACCTTAGTTTTCCCTTTCTTGGGTTTTCCACGTAGATCTTGTGTTCTCATGTGTTTGGATGTGTTTGCATTGTTTATTTGTGTTTTGCTCATGCATGATAAGTTTTTAATGGTTGTTAAGGGTTCAAGGATTAATGTATAAATGAATGTTAATGAGGGTTTCATGTTTTAATGTTCAACTGATTCACCCCCCACCCTCTCAGTTGTCTTGTACATTCAACATATACTTTGTTATTTCCTTATATTCTCCTTCCTCCAGTAGGTATCTTTTTTTAATTAAGATTCAAATATTGTCCATTGTGTTAATTGTTCCTTATGTGGATTACACCAACATGTGTTACAAATGATAGTATGTTTTAGTATATCAAGTCTCCTATCCTTGGTTTGAAAAATGTTTTCTATATGTGTGATAAAGGATAGTAAGTTGCCAAATCTTGAGTATTTGGACAATTTGATGTATGAAATCCCTTATGAAATGTGATGTTGTATATGGCAATATTTTTCAAATGTAGCTTCTACAATATTTTCTATCTTGTTGCATGTGTTGTGTAGTTCATTATTTGTAAGTGTGGTAGAATGCGGATCATTCTCCAATGTTTTCCTAATCATGAATATCTTGTAGAATCCAATATTTTTTTAGGAGTGGATTTTTGGTTCCTCTTGCATCCAGGCGTCTAACATGTCCTCACTATCTATTCTATATGTAATGCTTTTGATTTCAACTTCTCCTTCTAAATTTGGGTCTTCTAGGTTGTCGCTTGTTGGTAACTGTGAGATTATATATAGGTTTTTATTTTTAGATCCATTGTATTCCTTCGAGTTTACTTCTATATACGCTTCTTTTGGAGTTTTTCCTAGGAGGATATGAAGTATTTTTTTTACATCAACAAATGATTTCTCCTCCTTTTTGGAGTTTACAATTTCATTAGCATTTACAAATCACCTTAGTCCTAGTAGGGAATTGAATGAATAAAAGGTCTCTTTTATTGCTACTACTTCAATGTCTATTATTCGTTTTACTCCTTTAACATTGACTTCTACTTGTTTCCATGTTCCTAGGGTTTTAATTCCTATGCCATCTACTAAGCTGATATTATAGAGTGTTTTTTCTAGTTGTGCCTTCCCTACTTGTTCCCACACTCATTTTGGAAGAAAGTTTATATCGGCTCGTAATTCCACCATAACATTGATTATCTTTTTGTGGTCTATACATACTGTAATCATAACTGGTCGTGTTTTCCACTATCTATCATTTTTTGTTTATGGTTTTGATTTGTGGTATTTTATTTTGTTTATTCTTATATTTGTAAAATTGTTGTAGTTTTTCTAGTAGGTTGGATTGGTTATAAGTTTTGATTAATTGTTCAAGTATTCCCACTTCTTGTTTAGAAATTATTGTTTTGTCTCCTAGTCTTGTTCTTTGGTGATGTTTTTCTTTGTTTATTCTATTGTATGATCATGTTCTCTTAGTTGGGTGGAATACTTCCTCATTTGAGGTAGTTTCTTCTTATGTTGTGTTCTGTTTGTAGTTTGTTGTATTGGTTCCTTCTCTTGTTATTACTATTTCCTCATTGTAGGTATGATTTTACTTTTTAGAGTTACTAGTCTTTTTTCTTCTTTTTGGCCTCCTCCATTTGTCTCTTCGAGCTCTTTTGGTATTTTCCTTAGTAATCTTGCCTCTCTATAGGAGTATATATTTTGGATCTCATCACTTTTCAATTGTAGTGTTGTATTACTATAATAATTTTGAGCTTTGTCACAATTAAATATGTCATGTTTTGTACTCATAAAATCCACAAGGTTTCTTCCTATCCCCCCAACATTTTTTCATAAAGTGACCTAGTTTACCATATTTGAATCATGTGGCATCCGTTCATCTCCTCCTTCCTCTACCTCGGCCTCTATCTCCTCGAAATTGGCCTCTTGCAATGAATGGGTCTGGATTTGGTTGATTTTGAATAGAATTAAAGTTTCTATTATTTTTCCATTGTGGTACTTTATATCCATGGTTATGTTGATGGATTGTCCTTTCCAACAACCATGTGACATATGCTAATTTTTGGTGCTCACTATGGTTTTTGTGGTTGGGTCTTCTCTCAATTGAAATAACTATGAGGGACATCCTTTTTTTCATGATCGTCCCACTCTCCATAAGTGTTGTAGTAGACTGCGTTTAATTTCTTGGGTAGTTCTCACAAATCTAATCTTAGTGCATTAGCTTTCTTTTCTCCAATTTCCTTTGGACATTCATTTCTTATGTGTCCTCTTTCATAATAACTACACCAGATATTGTGTCTTAGCATAAACACGTCTTGCTCTTCCATAAGGCCTGTTGGAGTCTTAATTTTTTTATCCCTAATTTTTATTTCTCCATTTCCTTGTTCTCTTTTTTTCTTTCTTGTTTCCACCAAGATTAGTTTTCAATCTAGTATGCCAAAGTAACAAGTTTTAGGTAGGTATCAAAACATCTCCCATCTAGGGATATTCTAATTTTTGTAATTATGCTAGAGATGAACCATTCAATTTTTTATTTTTTGATCAATGGTCCTTCTAGTTTCCTAGTAATTTCTTTAAATATCTTATCGAATTCCTTTATGGTTTCATATTTGTTCTGTGTAAGCTCCTAGAGTTTTTTGACTTCTTTTGTAGGTTCTTCTGGAGTATCAAAGTTGGCTAAGAAGTCTTGTTTCCCTATCTCCTACTCTTTGTCACTGTTAGGGTAGTTTTTTTGGTACTATTTAAGGGTGTCTCTGCGAATTGATCCAACGAAATTAAACCTTGAAGGAGAGGATTCGCTACTCCCAAGTCCCAAGACAAACAAGGTCTAAAGGGAGTGAATTTCCCTCAGTCACCTCAATGACACAGACTCAAGTGGTGGAGGTCCAAGATGAAAGAGATTGCAAAAATACTCTTAAAATGGAGTTTCTACTATGTTCATAGATGAAGGAATTTGGGAACCAAAAGAGAAAATTGTAAAGATTTTTAGGGCAAGAGGATAAGCTCTCATCCAAAGGATGTCATTGCGGGAGTAGGACAACAACATGGTGTGCTATCATCTTAGGGATACACTAGCATCTTATATGGACAAAGGGTTAAACCCTTACATAAAAATCAAATAATCTAGTACCTATCCAAAATCCAAGGTTTGGTTATTCTACTAATTTAACATAAAGAAAGAATGAAAGGAAATGACAAGGAAGGTAAGATGTTGACTCATAGAAGGTCTTGCACTATGAACCCTCTTGTGAATTTTCACTGAACAACCTATACACAAGGCAAACAAGAGAAAATTTTGGGGTTGTTTCAAGGCTTGCCTCAATCAAACCCCCATTTTGGTGTTTCCACCTCTACAAAAATCTAGATAGATAGAGAATAGAAAAGACACAAATTAAAGTAGACACAAAGTAAAGTAGACACAATAAGTGATAAAAGAAAAAACCATGATGGAGAACCTGTATCATGAAATAGAAAAACAAGTGATAAAATAAAACCTCGCAATGGAGAACCTATATGACAAAATATAGACACAATAAAATGTGTTAGTAAATAGACAAGATATCAAGAGATCATTACCAACAATCTATGGCACCCTCTTGGCTTGGTACACGTAACATTGAGTGCTTACAAGAGAGCATTGGTTGTTGATGAGACGTAAATCTAGCAAAGCTTCACCATAGAGATAAGATGAAGAGAAAGGAATGTGAGTGAAAGTTGGAGTGAGAGAGAGAATCCGTGCAAATGAGAGTGAAAAAGAGGGTTTTGTGAAATTGCATGGGTAGGAAGAGTTGCTACACTCAAGATTTTTCCATGATAACATGTGTCATGAGAAAAGGCTCCTGATAGTCCCTCACTTAAACTCATAAAGTTTGGAGACAATAGCATGTCGTGTGGATGTCCATGCACTATGTAGGCATCCAACTCATAACTTTGCAACAAATGAGGTGGAAAAATGCTAACACTTCATTGTTTCCCCTTATGGAGTTGAAATCATGAAATTTTGACTCATAAGGTTCTTGTCACAAATTCGGCTAGGCACCATAAATGCAGGGGGAAAATGTGCAAATGTGAAATTGCCACAGGGTGCAATTTTATGACACTACATTTTGTCCCCAATTTAGTGAGCTGATTTTTGGAAAAAAATCAGCTACACTAAAGCAGAAAAGAAAACATTAGTGTAGCACCAAAAAATTAAAAATTTTACACATTTGTGTGCCAAAAAGAATAATGTAGAAGCCGCAAAGGTCAAGTAGGTGGATACTAGTGATGCCTCTAATGATCAAGCTCAACGAGAAACCAAAAAACCAAACATGAACTTTCATTTTGCAAAACTCAAATTTAGGTCAATCCAAAAATCAAAAGAAGCTACCACAACAAGAAGAATGCTTGAGAAGAATTTGGTGGTTAAAAGGAAAATATGATGAAGAGGTGAGTATATGCCCCCTCTTTTTTTCCCTAGTTAAATGGGGTAAAAACAAGAAGAATGGAAGGACCACATCCACTAGGAAAAATGGGCCAAAATGACCTATATATATCCAGGAGGACCCATAGAAGGGTCATTTTTACTCTTCATCATGAGTGAATTATTAACTTTTGTGAGAGAAAAGTTAGTAAAATTATTTACCAACAAGATTACGTGGACCCTACGATCAAGTATCTTTGCAAGGTCATAGCCAAGGTCTGTGAGGTCAATGAGGTATTAGGAATCTGATCCTAGCTTTTCATTTTGATGCATTTTTTTAAGTTTTTCCAGCTCAAGAGAAATGCAAGAATTTGAGTGATGCAAAGGCATATAACCAACATATTGTCATCCTGACATTGTGTCAACAACCTTTGACCACACTATCATCCAAGAAATATTCATGGAAGTCAGCCTCAGATGCTAGCACATTGCGCATATGTCTACACGATGCTCTTCCATCTCAAAGGCCAACTTGGGAAATTTTTTGAAGCAAAAGTTAGAATTTTATGATGTAGATTGATCTGGCGTGGATTTTGTTTTATTTGTAGGATTGGTCGAAGATGCGAGAGCATGAATGTGGTCACATATTGACTACGCTTCAAGATCAAGCCGCACACATGCATCCCAACAATCAAGACCATCTTCAACACGTGGACCTATGGTGGGCCTACACCCTTCCAAAGATTCTTTCACTCGTTGATGCTCATGGTCTCATGGAGTGCTAGGATGCATCTACCTCCTTCCACCTATGCATAGGAGAGATGATGGTCACACTCAAGGACGTGTACTAAATCACTGGCTTGCCCATCCACAAATGACAACTGGCCTATGATGATTCATGGTCAGCTTGAGAGGCCTTTGAGGACCAACAATATTGTGTTGAGTGTACAAAGCTAGATGATACTGTAGACACCCAAATTTGATCACTCCCATATGATCAAATTTACCCCTTTATTCATCAATTTTGTCAATATTAATTTATTTAATTAATATTACGCTTCCCACATAAGACTCTTAAAGTGTTTAATTTAATAATTAAATACTTTATTTGGTGCCTTTACCTTCTCTAAATTAAATAAATACACCAATTTATTTAATTTAGTCATCCTAATCTATTGAATTAAAATCAATTTAAAATTCTTCTTTTCTCACTCCTTGTCACATCCTCCATAATCCATTTCTAATATGAATTAATTTAATTAATTCATATTTAGGGTGTGCATCCTCTTAATCAAGGATTAATGTCAGGTCCTTCTACATTTGCCACTTGTCTCTAATCTTCCATTAATTATCATAATCAAGTATTTACACAACTTTAATCAAAGTCATTAACCATTTTTAGCACCACTTTTTAGTCAATTCTTCCATTTTTTCCTTTTTGGACATTGACCCTCTTTCCCATGAGAATTTTTAATTCTCATTTATTCATCCTATGTCTCTCTCCTCCCCATGTGAATTTTTAATTCATATTTTGTATTTCCAAGGCTTCTAGAATATTTGACATGTCACCTCATGCACATGTGACCAATTCCCACCTTTTTAGAGACCCTCTCTTATCCTTTAGACTCTCCTAAGAATGTGAATTTTTAATTTAGATTTATTTCTCCAACCACCTCTCCTTTTCCCATGGAGATTTTTGAGGAATTCCAAAATTCCTCAAGTGTCCCTTTCACTCTCACTTGGGGACAACAAATTCCTTTTTGAGGAGATCTTCTCACTCCCCAAGGTACTTGGAAGGTACTTGTCCTTCCTCCACTTCATGTACCTTTTGGCCACCTCATTTACACCTCACCTCCCTTAGCCACTTCACCATCCACATGTCAAGATGTGAGGGCTTGTGAGTTCTCAACACACCATAGCCCTTCATCTTGACCTTGTTGGATCAATCTCAACCGTTGAATTCTCTAGAGAATTCAAATTCTCCTATAAATCCCCCCTCCTCAAGGGAATTTTCAACACTTAACCATTTTGCAACTAAATGCTGCCATTTTGTGCACTCATTTAGCCATCAATTTCATCCATCTTCATTTGCATCCAAGCACATAGTCAAATCCTCCATTTAGCCACATCAAGAGCCATCAAGGAGCATACAAATCAAGCCAAATCAAGGGCCAACCAAGGAGTTTTAGCTGCAAGAAGGAAGGTATAATCATTTATCTTCATTTAACATTTTCCTCTTTGTATTTTCAAATTCCTTAGGCTAATCATGAGGTGTTTCATTATGTTTTCCATTGCATTTTAATTGCTTAGAATAGGTTAAATATTTTGATATCACATTTCTGGCACGCCCGGTGGGATCGACAAATGGGTTCCTATACTTCACGTTTATTGTTGTTGAGATTTTTGCAGGAACACATCACAGTGGGGCGACTACGCCCCTGATTTTTCCGCAATGGGGCGATTGCGCCCTTGATTTTCCGCAGTGGGGCGATTGCACCCCTACTTTTCTACAGTGATGTGATTACACCCGCCCAAGGCTAAAAATTATTTTTTGTGTTAACACTTTTTTGCAGTGAGGCGATTACGCCCCCTTGGCTGAAAATTATTTTTTGTGTTAACACTTTTACAGTGAGGCGATTACGTCCCCTTGGCTGAAAATTATTTTTTGTGCTAACATTTACTGCAGTGAGGCGATTACACCCCCTTAGCTGAAAATTATTTTCTATGCTAACACTTTACTGCAGTGAGGCGATTACGCCCCCTTGGCTAAAAATTATTTTCTGTGCTAACACTTTTCTACAGTGAGGCGATTATGCCCCCTTGGCTGAAAATTATTTTCTGTGCTAATATTTACTATAGTGAGGCGATTAGGCCCCCTTGGCTGAAAATTATTTTATGTGCTAACATTTACTGCAGTGAGGCAATTACGCCCCCTGGGCTGAAAATTATTTTTTGTGCTAACACTTTTCTGCAGTGAGGCGATTACACCCCCTGGGCTGAAAATTATTTTCTGTGCTAACACTTTTCTGCAGTGGGGCGATTATGCCCCTGATTTACTACAGTGAGGCAATTACGCCCCTGATTTTCCGTAGTGAGGCAATTACGCCCCTAATTTTCCGCAGTGAGGCGATTACACCCCTGATTCGCTGTAGAAGGGTGATTGCGCCCCCTGTAAGGTAAAACTGTTATCTTGGCTTCGGTTTTCTTTGTTATTTTCTCCCTAACATTGTTCTTGCAAGGATACATGTGTTTTTTGCTAACTTTTTGTAGCATATTCTTGTGAAGTTGATGGAGGAAGCGGGATAAAACATCTAACATTTGCTTGCAGGGCTATCCATTTGCTCAAACTTTTTAAACTATCCTTGTTGTTTGCATTAATCTAAGAACATAGTTTAATTAGAGGGAGTAATATTCATTGCTTGCTGTGCTCGTCTTTTTGTGTTATCCAAAGGGAGCATTAGCTTGTTTTCGCTTTCCCCTTGCACTTTGTGTGAGCCTAGGGAGTAGTTGGAGATGATTAGTGCTTTCTTTATAGTGGGACCTATTTGGGGATTTCATCACCACAAGGGACGATTCCAACCACGTGTACCGACAAGGTATATAAAGGGGGGAGAACGAAAGTTGTACCTCAATCTAGTCACGTCATAATTGGTGGAGCGTCGAAGCTAGGGTGATACCTAGATAGACGTGAAGAGTTGGTCCGAGCCCTTTAGTATCTCGCTAGGGTTCCTAACTCACGCTTGTGATGGGCTAGTGCTCATAGTTGTGCCTCACGTACTGAGAGTATATCAAGGACTCCCTAGACACCTTGTGCATCTTAGATTAAGACCTCTTTGGTCATACCCTTAACACTAATCATAGGCTTGTGTTTTCTTGAGAGTGTTTTCTTGTGAGAAACCAATGAAATTTTGACAATTTGGCCTTATCATTGTCATTTTAAAGTCCTTGCCATAGTCATTTGCATCAAACCAAGCCCTTGATTTACTGCAGTGAGGTGATTACGCCCTTAATTTACCGCAATGAGGTGATTGCGTCCCTAATTTACTGTAGTGAGGTGATTACGCCCCTTGATTTACCACAATGAGGTGATTACGCCTTTGATTTACTATAGTGAGGCGATTACACCCCTGATTTACTGCAGAGGGTCGAATTTTCCCTCCTGAACACCTGAAATCACCCCATTTGGATCCGTTTAGCTTCTAAACCATCATTTAACCATTCCCAACCATTATCCCATCATCCCAAGCCTCTGTTTTGTCACTCTAAACCTCCAAAAAACTTCCATTTGACCATTTTAAACCTCCATCTCATCATTCCAAACTTTCGTTTAACCATTCTAAATCCTCAATCATTCTCCACAATTATCTTCAATCCACCCGTTCATTTTAATTTCCCTATAATCCATTCAAAAGTCCATACCCTCACCTAATGAACACCATAATTTTACCATTTACATCGCCAAACACCACCCATAACCAAACTGTCCTAACCTTGTATTACAAAGTGGTTACCCAAATTGACCATAGCACTTGAACTTGATTATTAGTCTTTAACTTTGACCCAAATCAATTTGCTTCCATCTTGAGGTGAATTCGGTGTCGTAAGTTAGCATCCTCGGCCCAATCAATCCATTCCTATCTTAAGGTGGATTTGGTGTTGTGATGATCCTCTTAATCAATTAAAGCGCTTGGTCGTTAAGGGAAACTTCCTTTGGTTAAACTCAAGGTCTCTCTCACATCTTTTATCATCCAATCATCCAAATCTATCAAAATTGATCATTCAATCAAATTATCCGATCAACCAAATCACATCCGTTTAACCAATGCAATCCTATTGATCTTAATATTCCAATCCAATTCAATCAAAATCCAATCCGATCAACATCCGATCCAACCCAATATATCCAAACAAAATCTGATCCAAATCCAAACCCCATCCAAATTAGATCTCATCCAATCACAATCATATCATTCATCAAAAGCATTTTTATAATCCACTCATAGCACATTTGCATGCCCGTTCAGACCTGATCACAAGCAAAGAAAATGGCCGACCAACAAGCCCAGAATGTCCAATCAAACAACCCTCAAGATCCCAACAACACAATGAATGTCTCATCAGATCCTAACAAGGGTACTAACATCCCTCATGATCCTCATAATGGTACTTCACCACACTCCAACACCAAAAATCAGAACAACTCACCACACGGTGAAGAGAGTATGGCTAATCAACCTGAACTCACACTTGAGCAACATTTTAGTAATCCCACCAATGTGCAAATGACTGACCGTCTGCTTGAAAAACATGGGGAAGAAATTTTAGCCCACCTAATTGAGAAGGGTGTCAAACCCCCCTCGGGTGTTGACTTGTCCAAATATAGGAGTTCCCCATCTAATGTACTCCAAGGTTCACAAAATGCACTAGAACGTCCATACTTCCCCAATGTTCCTCCAGTTGAGGGTTGGCATCAACCTGAATTTGGCAATGTCATTCTCTATTAGGTTGACTATCCCTCACATGCTTCGACCTCAGTTATGGGAGGTCCTCAAGTGCCTGATCCCAATAATCCTTTTCCCTATGGTATGCCACAAAACGTTCCACAACCTCTGTCATTAACATTAACAGTACCCCCTCCTCCGAATCAACCTACAGTCAACATTGGGGGCACCTCCTTTACCACATTGCTTCCACCTCCTGGGACCACAAATCTACCATCTCAACAGCTTCACCAACCCAAAATTCTACCTCAATTACCTTCACAAGGCACACCCTAGCTGAACGTTTCGGGTAGTACCCAACAACCCCCTTTACAAAATGCTTCTACGCTACCTCATCCATCTCATCAGCAACCACCTATACATAATGCTTTGGTCTCTTCACAACAACCACCCTACCAACCACAAGGCAATCCATCTCGACCTATTTCTCAGACCATATCCCCTTTTCTCGCATCCATTTTGCGCCTGTAGGCTTAACCACAACACAATATCCCATCATAGCTCATATAATAGTTGACATCACAACAACAACCCCCCAACACTACTACTATCACAATCAGCAACAACTGCACTGACAACTGCCTTATGTGACCTCCCAACAATCACAACAATACCTTCAACACCAACAAACCAATACGCAACATCCCATCCAAGCTCCTCAACAACCTACCCCAAACTTTTATCAAACAAATTCGTACTATACCCCACAACAACAGCCCCTGTATCAACAAAATCTCCCATCTTACTAGCAAGGCATATCATCATCCAATCATCCAAATCTGTATTTCAACAATCCAACACCCTTTTAGCAGGATCCTTTATCATCCTATCATCAATATCCCCCCAACCCACCACCGGCTAACTTGGATCTGTTGGAAATCAAAGCTACTCTATAGTACCTTCAAGCTGGGGCTACCAAACAATCATTCAAATTTGAATATATATGCCCATATCCATTTGATCCCTCCATCTCATTAATCCCATTTCCTAAACATTTTGAGATACCAAAGTTTGACAAATACAAGGGAAACAAAGACCGTAAGGCTCACTTGCAGGAGTTTTACTCCTAGTGTCAAGAAGTTATGTACAATGACAACTATCTCTTGCACCTGTTCCCACGAATCCTAGCAAGCCACGCCCTAGATTGGTTCATGACTCTCGAAAAAGGGTCCATAAAAACTTTTGCAGACCTGTCAGAAAAATTTGTATCCTACTTCTCTTTCAATTTGGAAAAGGATACAGACACCTTAGATCTCCTCAAAGAGAAACAACGCGAGGGGGAAACCTTTACTAGCTACCTACAATGGTGGCGTGCATTAGCAAGTTGAATGAAGACCCCTCTGAAGGAAAAAGACATGGTCACTCTTTTTGTGGAAAACTCTCATCCTGACATGGCCCATAATTTTAGGTTACATTGTGTCACCACCTTCGCAGAGATAGTAGAAAAGGGGCCCATCCTTGAACATGCCCTTATTGCCAAAGGACACATCAAAATACATGGTCATGATAAAGAGAGATCATTTGGCGATAAACCATGATTCTGGAACAAGAACAAGAATGCAGTGAATGATGGCGCGATAGACACTAAACACGTCCAAGTGACTAATACATCCCAAAAACAACAACTGTATGTACCCAACACCATATTTGTACCATAAGGGGAACCTCGTCCTCCTCAACTGTCAAACCAGAACAATCAGGGGAACACAAAATGTCAATACACTCAATTAGGATAACCTCTGAGTGTTGTTTTTAATAAGTTGTTACAAATCAATTATCCCATCACATACCTTGTCACCAAGCCATTTGACGAGTCTAAACCCAAGCCCGCATGGTTTAAGGAAAATGAATATTGTGAGTTCCATAAAATCAAGGTACACTCTTTGAATAAATGTCAGGGTCTAAAAAACTATGTCCAAGATCTCAGTGATCAAGGAGATATCAAGGTTAACACTAGTCAAGCCTCATCGTCCAATGCTCAATTGCAAATATATCAAAACGCCTTTCTGAACCATAATCAAGGCCCAAACACATCTAGCAATAATCCCCAAGGAAACAGCACAAATAATGTGAGCTACAAGAATGTGCCCTTCAATTACGAGGGTGTTATTCATTACATTAAACAGGTGGAGCCCCATGTATCTATGATACATGTTAAATCCAAAGACCCTCATTGTGTTGTTACTACATGACGAGCCTACATCATTGTCCTTGCAGCCTCTGCACCCGCCCAATCAACTCCTGTAAGCTCTCAGTACAACATCCTTGATCACTTGAGAAAGACCCCTGCTCATATATCCATTTTAGATTTGCTTAAGTCTTCTCCAGTACATCAGGAAATCCTCAATAGAGCCCTACAAGAAACCCACGTCCCAAATGACATCGACCCCACGCAATTCCAAGCTTTGGTGGGACATTTGGCTTTATCTCATCAACTGCACTTCAGCCACAACAATATGCCAAACATCGATGTCAATCATAATCACCCCTTACATATCGAAGTCGTGGTTGCTCGCCATAAAATAAAAAGAGTCTTGGTAGATAATGGCTCTGCCCTCAATTTGTGTACTTTGAAATTCATAAAATAGGTGGGGTATACTCAAGCAGATTTAAGCAACCAAATCATCACAATCAAGGCCTATGATAATGTAGAAAGAAATTCAGCAAGAATTATTAGTCTTCCTATCCAAGTGGGTGTTGGTGTAATTAATTATTAATTACACTTAGCATAAGTTTACTTAGGATTTATTTAATTCCTAAGATATAGGATCTTATCTTTATCTTATCAAGCTATCTTGTTGCTCAAAATAAGATTAGGTTTAGGAATCTTTGCTTTTATAAAGCAAATTATCTTTTGTAATTAATTGGTCTTTTCGAATATATCAAATTGCATGTTTTTATGCAATCTCTACTTTTTCTGTTTTTCTCCTTTATGGAAGGTATTTTCTGGTTTGCAATCAAATCATGGGTTTCTAATAGTGGGACCGGTGCTTCAATACACTACTTGTCATGTCCTTGATCTGGACTTGCCATATAATCTCCTCCTTGGCCGCCCATGGCTCCATGCTATGCAAGCAGTCCCCTCCACATACCATCAATGCCTAAAATTCCCTGTCAACGGACAAAAAGTCACCATTTATGCTGACCCCCAACCATTTGAATATTGCCACACTTTAGAAGCGTCATTTCCCCATTTACATTATTGTCCCAGGGTTGAAATGGGGGCATCCCGGGCATCATCCGCAAACCAACCCTCCATCGTGATATCCACTCCATCCTCCACCACTGATCCTACAGTCACCAAATTCCAAATCATTGACAAAGGGTGTGGTGAATATGAAATGCATACAGCTCTCAATGTAGCAACCATGCCACCGTCACCACACGAGTATGGTCAACCTTCGCATGCTACACAAACAGAAGACAAGACTATCACCTTCAGTGGTAAAAACATCCCTACCACCACTTTCAGATCCCCAAGTGTCAAGATAGATGCACCAGAAGAGGACATAAGCCAATGGGTCTACCGAGAAGAACCCCAGCCGGACCCTCCTCTAAAGGAATATTTTCAAGAAGCATATCTATGGTCAGCTAAGTTTGTAGAAAAATATAACTACCAAGGCAAGGGCCTAGGTAAAGAAGAACAGGGGCAGTTGCAACCTATTGATACACCAAAGTTACCAAAAAACATAGGGATTGGGTATGATAGAAAATAGAAAATCCCTACAACATCACCTAATACTTCCAATAGTACCGTCGTGGACAATGGCTCTTTGGAAGACATACTCGAGGAGGAATCCATCATACATGCGTATGATGACATCGATCACACTGACTTATCATCCATGTTCAAATGCCTATCCGTCTACACCATTATCCTATCTCTTTGTCACCCTGAGCTTATTGATTGGGACCTACGTAATACCACACCTATCAATATGTCTATCGATACATATGTCAACCTTATGGGATTGGGGGAGGATGAACACTCCAGTTGCAAAAATAAGAATAAGAAAAGTAAAAAATGGTCATCTAGTGAAAACCTTCCTGAGGCGCTTCCTGACCTTGAAAAAGTAAAAATAAAGGACGCATCCGATGGCAAAAACCTCAAAGAGGTGCTAGACGATGGAGATGTTCATTTTCCCCTTGTAGGAACTTAGTTATCTGCCCGATCATCCATTCTAATTGAAGAGACTCAAGAAGTTAATATGGGTATTGCAGAAAATCCTAAAATCACCTATGTGGCTAAGTCACTCTCAGAACAGGAGTATCCAGTCATCATGCGGCTACTCTGAGAACGAATCATCAACTTTGCTTGGTCATATTCAGACATGCCAGGCTTAGACCCTACCTTAGTGGTTCATTATCTAGACATTCGCCTAGATGCTAAGCCTGTCAAACAAAAGCTCCGCAAAATGCACCCACATGTAGCGTTGTTAGTCAAAAAAGAATCGGAAAAGTTACTAGAGGTGGGTTTTATTCGGCCAATTGACTACTCTGAGTGGATCTCCAATATAGTACCAGCTGCTAAACCAAATGGAGACATTCAGGTCTGCATAGATTTCAGGGACCTTAACAAGGCTTGCCCAAAAGACGACTTCCCTCTGCCTAACATTGACATGTTAGTCGACCTCATAGCAGTACATGAGATGCTCTCCCTTATGGATGGCTTCTCTGGTTATAACCAAATTTGAATCGCACCTGAGGACCAACACAAGACCGCCTTCACAACACCCTGAGGCACTTTTTATTACAATGTTATGCCCTTTGGTCTCAAAAATGCGGGGGCAACATATTAGAGAGAAATGACAGTCATCTTCCATGACCTCATCCATATCATCATGGAGGATTATGTTGTTGACTTGCTAGGAAAATCAAAAACACGAGCAGAACATCCTATTGTCCTGAAGCAGATCTTTGAATGGTTAGAACATTACAATTTGCGGCTAAATCCAAAAAAGTGCATCTTTGGGGTTACATCAAGATAATTGTTGGGTTTTATAGTCTCCCGAAGGGGTATTGAAGTTGATCCCGCCAAGGTAAAGGCTATTCTAGACATGCCACCTCCACGCAATCTGAAGCAGTTAAGAAGCCTCCAGGGGAAGATGCAATCCATCCGTCAGTTCATAGCCTAGCTAGTAGATAAATGTCAGCCATTCACCTACCTTTTGAAGAAAGACTCCACCTTCCAATGGACCCAACAGTGTTAGATGGGTTTCGACAGAATTAAGGAATATTTAGCTCATTCGCCGATCTTGATGCCACCTATTCCAGGAAAACCCCTCCTGCTTTACATCTCTGCTACATCAGTCGCGCTAGGGGAATTATTGGCACAACATGATGAATCGTTCAAAGAGAGGGCAATCTACTACATCAGTCGAACATTGGTTGGCTATGAGTTAAATTATTCCCCCATGGAAAAAGCTTGCCTTGCGCTAGTCTTCAACACACAGAAACTTTGTCATTACATGCTCAGCCATCCAGTCAAATTAATCGCTAAAATTGATCCCCTGAAGTATTTGTTATCTAGAACCACTCTGACTGGCCGCATGGCCAAATGGGTCATGCTCCTAAGCGAATTTGACATAGAGTATGTAGAGCGAAAAGCCATAAAAGGACAGATCATCGCTGATCAATTGGTTGAAGCACCATTAGTAGATGCCTACCCACTAGACATTGAATTCCTAGATGAAGAAATCTACATAGTTACAGAAGCACTAACTTGGATGCTATATTTCGATGGCTCATACACTCATAGTGGATCTGGAGCAAGAATTCTATTAGTCACCCCTCAAGGTGACTACATCCCAAAATCATTCAAGATAGCATTCCCATGTACCAACAATATGGCAGAGTACTCTCCTCACTGGCCTCAGAATTGCAAAGCAGTGGCACATAACTCATTTGAAAGTCTTTGGTGATTCTTTGCTAGTCATTAGACAAGTTAATGATGAATTCCTCATGAAAAATGATAAATTGTTACCCTATAAACGCATGGTGGATGATTTCAAGAAATATTTCACTTTCATACAATTTGACCAAATCCCTCGGGTACAAAATAAAGCGGCAGACGCAATGGCCACTATTGGTTCCCTAGTTGACATGCTTAAAGACTGAACAAAATGTGAGTTTCTTGTTGAACAGCTTTTAATCCCTGCTTATGATGTTTCTGAGACTGATATGGTGTGCGATATTGTAGGTCCCGCCTCCCCTTGGTATCAAGACATATACACTTACCTCCATGATAATATCATACCCCCAGATCTTACACGTAATCAACGCAAATCCTTTGTTCATCGCTCTTCCTGATACGTCATCATCGGTGATACACTTTATCATCGCGGGTATGATGGAATCCTCCTTAGATGTCTAAATGAGACTGAGGCCCGCATGGTACTAACGGAAGTACATGGTGGTATTTATGGAGCTCACTCAAATGGTATGGCTCTGGCCAAAAGGATCCTACGAGCTGGGTATTATTGGCCCACATTGGAACACGATGCTTGTGAGTTTGTGAAGAAATGCCTTCCATGCCAACAACATGCATATTTGATTCACGCCCCAGCACAAGATCTTCAGCCCCTCCTAGCACCATGGCCCTTTTCTCAATGGGGTTTCGACATGATTGGCAAGATTTACCCACCATCATCTGATGGCCATACATTCATCATTACCACCACTAAGTACTTCACCAAGTGGGTGGAAGCAATGCCCCTTTCACAGATCACCGGTACTCAGATTTCCAAATTCATCCTCTACCATATTCTCTGTAGATATGGTATCCCGTCCACCATCCTCTCTGATAACGGAAAACCTTTTAAAAACCAAGCCATGAAACACCTCTGCAACACCTTCCATATCTAGCACCGTTGGTCAATGCCTTATTACCCCCAAGGTAATGGTCAAGCAAAAGCAACCAATAAAACCCTTATCTATATCCTCAAAAAGGTTGTCTATAACACTAGATGAGATTGGCACCTCCATATTCATCCTGCTCTATGAGCATATCACACATCCATCTGCACCTCGATAGGCACCAACCCCTATTCTTTAGTATATGGTGCTGAAGTTGTCTTGCCGATTGAAGTTGAGCTTCCATCACTAAGGATTTCTCTGAAGAATCTTATCAACGAAGAAGATGCTCGAGTTGCATGGCTTGCAACTTGATGAACGAAGAATAAAAGCCTATGATCATTTGCAAGCATACCAAAATCACCTCAAATGTAATTACAATAAGAAGGTTCATCCTCGACAATTCTAGGTGGGCGAGCTTGTTCTTAAGAAGAACTAGCATACTCAACAGGATTGTGATAAAAAGGAAAAATTTGGGGAAAACTGGTTAGGGCCTTATATTGTAGCCGCCAAATATGGATCTGAGGCCTACAGGTTGACTACTCTTAAAGGAGAACCCCTTGAAAAACCCGTCAATATCATGCATCTGAAGAAGTTCTACAGCTAAATCCACTTGGTAACCCCACCAAGTCAAAAAATAAAAAAAATAAAAAAAGTAACAAAAAATCCAAAAAATAGTAAAGAAAAATAAATATGTCTTATGGTGAAAACCACCTCTTGGTGGCGCCTTGGATAAGTATGGATGGTGAAAACCTGGTGATAGGTGTCATCCATAGAGGGCTTAATCTTATCTACCTGACATTCTAGTTATTTTATACTTTTATCCACACTATCATCCTCACCTTCCTCAGCCTAGGCCACTTGGTATATATTGATTGAGCATTGGACGACCCATCTAGCCTATCCCCCATCCTGAGCTTTTTTGTGTCCTACTTTGAGCTTATGTCATTCATTCCCTTTGTCAGTCCATCCGTGTCACCATCTAGGATCATCTATCGTGTCAGTCTCCATCTAGATCTTGTCCTTCCGCATCACTAGTCGAACTATGTTGCCCCTGTACTTTCACGTAGGCAAGGCTGATCATTTGATCTACCCCCGGGGTATTCTGACCGTTTTGTCTTGATCATCCATCATTCACCTTCATCATCTTCTTTCCGCTTTATCCATGGTCTTTTCATGAACTATGAGGGCTCTGCGCTTTCACATAGGCAAGGCTAATCTCTTATCTGCCCCCTAGCCCCTAGGTCTGTAGGACGTGTCAGTCTGTGTCTCCATCTGGCTTGTTATTCTCAAATAAAATCCTCAATTTATCAAAAAAAATTATTAATATATATATATATATATATCTGGCATCAAATTGGGTCATTCTAGTTTAGTATCCGTCATCAGTCTCAACAGGATGCATCCTTCCTAGTAGACCTCATCGATCCTATCCATCATCCTGATCCTATGGCAAAGGACGTTTTGATTTTAATTGTGATCTTTTGATGTTTTGGAATTTATTTGTCATTTGAGCTCATTATCAACACTTGTCATGGTCACCTTGATCCATCATATCATGGTGTGCTTTGACTAGTCGACATATGGGTTCATCTTGGTCTTTTCTTTGTCACAACCTTTTTTGATTGTCCCACATAGTACCCACCAGGATCCATGGGGTCGTGTGTTACGTTGGGGCATCCTTGTGTGTTTGTGGTTATCCCAATGCCTAGCCTGACCAAGGTCATCATGACCTTGGGTGTTGGGGTAGCTCCCTTTTGCTTGTTGTATTTGTTTCATGCATTGGATGCCTACTGGCTCTGCTCTTATATATCAGGGTATCTGGTATCTTATGCTATAGCAAAGATCAATGCTCCAAAGATGGAAACTCATATTAGGATTGCATTTCATCATCTGTCGCATTGCACTCACCCTATGATTTTGGTTGTGCAAATACTTTCTCCCCCTCTTTCCCATTCTTCTTTGGATACTTATGATTTTTGACAGATGCCAAATGACACCCATTTTCACAATCACTACATACCCACTTTCCATTATCTTGTCAGTTCTTATTGGCACTTATGGCCATATGTTACTTCCTATACAATTACAAAAGCATTATTGCATATTAAAATCATTCTCTTAACCACGCATCCATCGCCACCTACATCACCACATGTTAGATCCATGCATACATCACCACCTGTATCACAAAGTGTCAAACTCATCATACAGCACATCCTGCATATGTAAAATGTCCATACAAAATCCATCATACACATATACATACATGATAAATAAGTTGACTAGGCATGCATACATATAAATCATCATAAATGCAACATGTGTGTATATCACCATAAACATCTAATATCATCCACCTATGCATAAATAACCCAAAATACCCATCCACATAAGTAGGAAATATCATATAAGCATGCATATAGTCACCCATAACAAAAGGAAACATACTACATAATGCCAATAAGAACTATCTCATGTCATAATGATATAACATGTGTGTCACATACATCAAAATCTATCATATATCCATCACATAATCAAATACAAAATCTAGAGATGTGGAATCTCTCTGATCTCTGTCAATAAATCCTACATGTTCCACCCTGCATCTGTCAAAAACTCAGTAACCTGTCACCTCCCAAATGAGCTACCCACGTCTGATCTCTATGGAGAATCTGGTACTGATCTCCTATCTGGTGTAGCACCTAGTGAATCACTGTAACCTCGAGTCCATGTCCCTAGTGACTGGGATGGCGCTCGCATCTGGGGTACCTGTCGGGTATACTGAAATATCTGTTGGGTTGGGTCTGCAACTGAATGATAGTATGCGGCCATCCAAAATATTACCTCTCTTGCATTCTCCTCTCACACTGTAACTTGAACCCGAGCGGAATTCCATTCCTAATAATACCTATCCCGATCCCTCATAATCATCCTTCTCTCTTGCTCCCAGGCCTCTTGGGATAAGCGTAACTACACCATCTCCGCCTGCATCCGATCTCTCATCTCCTTAGCAACCACCACCCTGACTACTGCTGCATCCCTCTCCCTCTGTAATAAATGCATATCTCTCCCTATCACATCACTGCCCTGCATAGACTGCCATTATGCCACTGCTGCATCCCGCTCCCCCTGCAGTATCTGCATCTGTACCTCCGCGGCATCTCTCTCCCTCTGAGTGGCCTAACACTGAACCACTACTCCATCCCTCTCCCCCTACTGCTCCTGGACTCTCAACACCGCTGCATCTCGCTCGCCCTGTAGTACTAATACCTCTGAGGCTGCATCCTCTCTCCTCCTCTGAAGAGACCGAATATGTGCCTCTGTCAACTCTCTCATCCTGCAGCACCTGAACTCGCGCCTGCACTGTATCCCTCTTTGCCTCCACTGCCTGTACCCACGCCTGTGCTACATCTCTCTCCGCCTGCATAATACAAGCCTACTCCCTCGCATGTCTTTCCCTCTCCTACATCACCCCCATCTCTCCCACCATCTACTCTAAGAAAAACACTCTATCCCATAGCTCATCTCGCTCCCATTAGAGATCATCCACCTGCTTCCCACTACCTGCAGATACATGATCTGTCATCCCCACTGCTGCCCCTCTAGCCTGCAATATAACTATTTCTGCTTGTAGTCTGTCATGGTCCCAACTAACAGCAGCTAACTCATCTCGTAGCCCCTATATGTCAGCCAGCAGTACCTCCCTTTATCTCCACATCACCTCTACCATAAATCTATCAGTCCTCTGACCTACTACTGGTGCTCTTGATAGCTCGACTCTGAGTCTGATCACCTCTGCCTCTGCCACCCTCAACCTCTAATCTATACTCTGAAGACTCTCCATAGTGTCTCTCCACTGAACAATCGAATCCCCTGAGGAAATGACAGGAACCACTGCTAATGGCTCTACATCCCAAATATTCATATATGGCACATCACCATCTATCTCCATAGCCTCATCACTCTCCCTATCCTCCTCCTCTTGCTGATCCTCCAAGTCCTCCATGGAAGGACAGACTCGCACTCTCCACGGCTGCCCATGCCTCCCCACTCTCATCAATCTCCTTGGCTCTCCTATCTCTGGCTGCTCCTCATCCTCACTCTCCCTTATCTTTACAACGGGAGGGTCCTTCCCTAATACCATATGCCCCCCCTCTATCATCCCCTACTCCCCATCCTCTCTGGCTGACCCCTGGCCTCAGTATCCTCTCAGGCACCCTCTTGCTCTGTCATGGTTTGTACCCTCATCAGTCGCCTCCTGTCTGCTATCAACTGTAGCTGACTCCTGGCCTCCATCTCCTCCTGACCCCCATCCTCCTGTCTCTCCCCTCCCTGCTCCACCCGTACCAACACTCTCCTCTGTCGTACTCTACACCCTATACCAGTTTTCCGGCCCCCTTTGCCCTCCACTACGTGTATCATCTCCACCTTTGACTCCTCCTGTCCTCGCGCATCTGGCTCTGGATCTCTCCTACTTTCCTATCCTCTCACATCTGGCTCTGGATCTCTCCTCCCCTCCTGTCATATCACCTCTTTCACCCTCCTCCGCTGCCCCCTAGTCCCCCTCCTCCTCCTCCTCCTACCTGCTCGTCCCACTACCTCCATCCTCTCTCCTCCCATCTCTGGCTCAGGACCTCTCCCAACCTCATGTCGTACTCCTTCTCTAGCCCCACATCACTCATCCTCTGATCCAAATTCGACAGCTTCTACAATTGACACCAATGGTGTAATCCTCTCGCATAGGTGGTTGCGAGACCACCGGTCATATCGCCTTGTCACTCCTACATCCTCTACTCCCACACATCTTTCAGGATAGGCTACCTGCACTGTCGTTGCCCATGATGCTCTAGCCTCTATAGGGCTAATCGCACGCCCCCATGGTCGCTCTCTGGTGAGCCGCCGAAACATCACCGATGCACCAGGAATATCCTATGTCAGCCCAAACTATCTCATCACCCTATATGGTTGGTGCATCTCCACTATCCGCGGAAGAATCCCGATCAAGACACACTGAGCCATAAAATACCCATTTTGTCTTGCAGTTTTCTCTCTCCATCCCCTGAAGCGTCGATGCATATAAGGTCGCCACACTATGTCTCCCTCCAAATCATCTACCATCCTCTTTCATCCCTCCACATCTCCCAACCCCCTATGTCGAATAACCCAGCCCCTCGCCTCTCCATACCTCCACACCAGTGGTTGTCTATCATCCACATCTCCCTCCCGAACCACAATTGGTCTCGTCACCATAATATGCTCCCATGCCCACACCTATAACATGGTCATGTGTGTCAAACGCACTGCCTCCCAATAACAAATCAGATGCATATCTCTATACAATTGGGCTAGGACACAAGCACCCTATGCAATCTGTCCCTCACGCCACTCCACAATGTGTCGAATCGGCTCCATGAATCACAAATTGCAATACCGTCTGCTACGATCTGGCAACAATATCCCACTGATCAACCCCGCTAAGAATAAAGGAAAAGCTGGTACTCCCATTGTCAGGCATCTATCTAGATCCAACTGTTGACCCTGCAGTGGCAGGGCAACATGACCAAATAGCACTATCATAGTCTGCCTCAACTCGGCCCTGCTCAACACCACATCACTCAACAAAATCCTTGATATTGGCAGCTTCAGGATGCGCCATACATCCTCCAACGTCACCGTAATCTCCCCCATCGGCAGCCAAAATGTCGACATCTCTAAGCTCCATCTCTCTATCAGGGCTATCAGCATCGCTCAATGCGCCCTCATCACTGGCACATCTAAAAAATGCAATAACCCCTCATGCTCTAAGGCCGCATGATCCACTCTCGTCATCGCTGCTAGAGCCACTGTCAGTGCCTCCGACCGTCGCTTATGTGTCCATATCCGCCCTAAGCCCTACATCCACATCAACCATTTATCAGTACACAATCTTCCTAGCCCCGGACCGTCTTTACTTTTATTCTTCCCTCATCCTCATCTTGCCCCCCATCAGGACAGTCTCTTCTTTCTAACCTCCATCACCCCGTCCCTCTCCCCCCTTTTTTTTCTTTTTCTTTTGCGGCAACTCTGCCCCTACTCGGGGCACCTCCCTCTCCCCTTCTACGACGGCTCGTCAGTTTCTCCCAGCATGGTCTCCGCCTCCCCGGGAGGCGCCCCACCTCAGATCCCTGTGGCTTGTCCAGCCCCTGCATGCTTTTCCCCTCCCTGGGGTAGCTCCGCCCCGAGCTGGCCGAGGCGTCTTCACCCGGGGCTAGTCGGGGTGGCTCTGCCCCATCAGGGGTGTCCGCCCCTCCCCGGGGCGGCTCCACCCTAGCCGGGGGGTGTCTGCCCCGCGCCGGGGCGGCTTCGCCCCTGGTGGGGTGGCTCCGCCCCGGCAGGGCGTGTGCACCCTGTGGCCAAGGCGGCCCCCGCCCCATAGCTAGGGTGTGTCTGCCTTGGAGGGGTGTGAGCTCCCCGCGTCCGAGGCCACTCCACCCCAGCGGGGCGTGTGCACCCTGAGTCAGGGGTGGCTCCGCCCCGAGGCCAGGGCGTGTCCACCCCGGCGGGGTGTGCGCGCCCCACGGCCGAGGCGTGTATGCCCCACCTTGGGATGCATACGCCCCACTATGCGGTGGCGTGCCCATTCGCCCCCCCCAAAAAAAAGAAAAATTTGCAATTTTTCCACTAATTCGGCAACCTACCCAGTTTCCCATTTCCCTCCGCCTACCAAACCCATGTGCTATATTCTTTACTTATCTTAAAAAACATGCCTAAATATTTAAAATCAATAGCATGGGTTTTCGTACTCACCTTGCGGGGCACCGCGAAGTGGGTCCAGTGTCTCTGCAGCTCATCTGCTCGGTGAACGATCTCAGTGTCATGATCTCGCAGCATTGTTGCTCTATCTCCTCTCCCTCTTCTTCACCCTTTCCTCACTTGCTACAGTAACAATGAAGGAAGGTAGTTCTTCAAATTACCTTTTAACCCCTCTTTTTCCCTCCTTTTCAAATAAAAGGTATTTTTTACCTTTTATTTACCTCTTTTTGCTTCCAATTAATCCCTTTCTTTCCCGGAGCTGCCATTTGCAAACCGTTCGTTCAATCAACTCTGTTCAAAAGGAAAAGTTGCTTAGTTTTTCGCCCTCTATCCAACAGTCTCCTCCATTTCTTTCTATCGAGAAGTCATTCCAGGCCCTCTTCTTTCTTCCCCAACCGCCCTCTCGAGGGGGCATACCCCATCACTTTCTTCCATCCATTTGAAGTCAGGCACTGGGGCATCCCTCTCCTCTTTCAGACTGGGGCATCAATCCCTATCCCTTTCTTCATCCCCGACATTTATTTTTTTTCGAAACATTGTTATTTTAACAATATTTCGAAGAGGGGCAAAATGTAGACACCCAAATTTGATCACTCCCATATGATCAAATTTACCCCTTTATTCATCAATTCTGTCAATATTAATTTGTTTAATTAATATTGCACTTCCCACATAAGACTCTTAAAGTGTTTAATTTAATAATTAAATACTTTATTTGGTGCCTTTATCTTCTCTAAATTAAATAAATACATCAATTTATTTAATTTAGTCATCCTAATCTATTGAATTAAAATCAATTTAAAATTCTTCTTTTCTCACTCCTTGTCACATCCTCCATAATCCATTTCTAATATGAATTAATTTAATTAACTCATATTTAGGGTGTGCATCCTCTTAATCAAGGATTAATGTCACATCCTCCTACATTTGCCACTTGTCTCTAATCTTCCATTAATTATCATAATCAAGTATTAGCACAACTTTAATCAAAGTCATTAACCATTTTTAGCACCACTTTTTAGTCAATTCTTCCATTTTTCCTTTTTGGACATTGACCCTCTTTCCCATGAGAATTTTTAATTCTCATTTATTCATCCTATGTCTCTCTCCTCCCCATGTGAATTTTTAATTCACATTTTGTATTTCCAAGGCTTCTAGAATATTTGACATGTCACCTCATGCACATGTGACCAATTCCCACCTTTTTAGAGACCCTCTTTCATCCTTTAGACTCTCCTAAGAATGTGAATTTTTAATTCATATTTATTTCTCCAACCACCTCTCCTTTTCCTATGGATATTTTTGAGGAATTCCAAAATTCCTCAAGTGTCCCTTTCACTCTCACTTGGGGACAACAAATTCCTTTTTGAGGAGATCTTCTCACTCCCCAAGGTACTTGGAAGGTACTTGTCCTTCCTCCACCTCATGTACCTTTTGGCCACCTCATTTACACCTCACCTCCCTTAGCCACTTCACCATCCACATGTCAAGATTTGAGAGCTTGTGAGTTCTCAACCCACCATAACCCTTCATCTTGACCTTGTTCGATCAATCTCAACCGTTGAATTCTCTAGAGAATTTAAATTCTCCTATAAATCCCCCCTCCTCAAGGGCATTTTCAACACTTAGCCATTTTGCAAATAAATGCTGCCATTTTGTGCACTCATTTAGCCATCAATTTCATCCATCTTCATTTTCATCCAAGCACATAGTCAAATCCTCCATTTAGCCACATCAAGAGCCATCAAGGAGCATACAAATCAATCCAAATCAAGGGCCAACCAAGGAGTTTCAGCTGCAAGAAGGAAGGTATAATCATTTATCTTCATTTAACATTTTCCTCTTTGTATTTTCAAATTCCTTAGGCTAATCATGAGGTGTTTCATTATGTTTTCCATTGCATTTTAATTGCTTAGAATAGGTTAAATATTTTGATATCACAAATACCACTGGCCACATCTACATATGGTGGTTCGAGGAGGGATGAGTGGCAGTCCCACTCATTTGGAGGGTGATGGTAGTCGCAGTCGCCCTTTGAGTCGCTATAGACGAGTGAGGCTCTCATCTGTACAGGGGTCTTGCCCACACTATTTGTGATATGGACGAGTGACACTATTTTTTCTTGGGGCTAGAGCATGCTTTCCCATTTATACCATGAGCTAGGGTGATATGTACATTATGATTTTCTAGCCTCACAACCTGAACACTCCTATAGGTGTGGGCTTGAACACACATTATAACTACCTAACCATTTGGATTTCCCCAAGGCATGGCTCCTAGCACATTGATGGCACACATGTACCCATTGGTATGCAATTGGAGGTATGGAGATCTTCATTTTTGGCAGCTTCAGATGGATTATTCGTAGTTGCATGAGGTGAGATGACAACCATATAGAGGCATGCAATGGCGCACAAACAAGTGGCAATTATGACATATGCAGCGTGATTGTCTCCTAGCGAGGTGCATCGATTATGTTATTGTACCATATTACTGGCATAGGGTTGCTCAATAGTTTGACATTTTGTAGATGATCCTCCTGACTCCTCCCTCATTCATCTGATCGATGAGGAGCACCATGAGACCAAGCAATCATCACTGTCCAGCCATAGTAGAAGTCGTTGTCAACAACAACGAGTTAGATAATGATGATCAGCCTCCAATGCTAATGATTGATGATGTCAAGGTCACTCGTGGCTATAGATCATGGTGGGCGACAATGGGTCCCTCAATTTTCTCAACACATGTTAGTGCACAAGGGAAAGGAGGATGGGGAGAGGATCATGGTGGCGATTAAAATGATGAGGAGGGAGAGGCGACGGGCAGAGGAGCAAAGAGACCTAGATGGCAATGAATGCTTTCATCACCCCCAATTGTAGTCCTAGTCTCATTAGCGCCACCTTCGACAACCAATGTCCCTCCTACAACGGTAGCAGTAGCAGCAACAGGAATAGGTCCTAACGTTGCACCAACTTTGTATCCACACTAGCAGGCTGAGGATCTAGGTACAAGAGTGATTTATGCTAGTTTCATTCAATACTTCATGTTTAAGTTTCATCTCATATATATGCTCATGTTTATATATATATATATATATATATATATATATATATATATATATATATATATATATATATATATATATCATATTATATTGACAATGTCTACTACTTTGTGGTTGCAATGGAAACACAGGAGTGGATTTCCTTCATCGAACGATATGTCTCCAAGGTGGCCCCAATCATGCTAGTCTAGGGGAGCATCCTTGATGTGTACAAGCCAACTTCAACAGGGTGACATGCCCACTTATTCGAGCCTATTGTACAGTTGAGGACCACATACAAGAGTGCATGTGTAGAGGTCACGTAGAGGACTGTCAATGTCACCATTGTGACTAGGGAACATGATTAGTATGTGATCGAGCTTCACACTACCCTCATCGAGTGAGATCAAGCTAGGATGCGAGAAAAGAGTGTCAAGAGCACATGTGATGCCTTACAGAGCCATCTTGATGACCTCAATAGGAAGGTGACAATCATGAGGCTAGGTGTAGATCCCCAAGTGTAGTAGCTTTAGGAGGAGTTGTGGTTGGATCGAGACAAAAAGACACAGCTCCAGATGGAGACTATAGAGCTGTATGGAGAGGTATGAGGACTATGCATGAGCTTTTCGGTGTCAAGGTCACATCGATCACATTCCATTGCGTCTGTTTAGCCTTGACCTCCGTCACCACCATGACTAGAGGACTCAAGGAGCAATGCATTGAGGAGCTAGAGGCCCATTTTGGATGTGCCAGATTTTGTATATCGATGATATTATTTTGTAGAATATTATTTTAATGTGTAGACACATACAAATATACAGTCACCACATTTTGATGCAGTGGTGTGATACATGTACATGATACACATTTTGATATATATATATGAGATTTTTGATGCGACATGGTGTTATTTATGTGTATGCTTTTACTTTCATGTATGATTATGTGATGGATGTTATGTTTATGGATGTATTCTTAGATTATATGTATCATGATCTAATAAACACACATGGATGTGTGTTAATTAAATATGATGATCTAATTTCCTAACCAAAATACTTAATAAAATATAATGCATGAATACACGACATAATAAAACATATGTATAGATAATTTCTAATTAAATAAATTAATCACCTACACATGTTCACATCATAACACAAAATGTAGGGATAATGTGTTAATGAAGAAATTTCATAGCATAACTATAATCTACAAGGGACTAGCATCATGCATATGCTACATAGACACTATGTATAGTATTGATGAAGATGCATCACATTGATAGGTTCTTTTAGAGGTGTTCCATCCATAGACGATAGTCCATAATCACCAAAACCATACACATAAATGATAATGTAAGGGCCTAACCAATTAGGCCTAAACTTCCATTTTTTATCAAGTGGTGCATTTACATTTCTCTGATTCTCATAGAGAACTAGATCACCTACCTTGAAAGTTATAGAAAGAACACCTTGATTATAATGCTCAAAGATTGATCATTGATAAGCTTGGATATGATCGAGGGCCTGCAATCGATGCTCATCGAGCAACTCAAGATGATGCAAATGATTAGCATATTATGCCTCATCATCAATTAACCCTTTAAGGGAAACTCGTAAAGATGGAAGTTCCAACTCTAAAGGAATGATAGCATCGACACCATACATGAGGTTGTATGGGGTTGTGCCAGTAGCCAGTAGCATATGAACACTCATGTGATAGGCCCACAAGGCATATGTTAATTGAGTATGCCAATCTTTACCATGTTTATTCACTGTTTTTCAAAGAATCAGCTCAAGAGTTTTATTAGACACTTCAGCTTGGCCATTGGAATGAGGATAGTATGGTGTAGAAAAATGATGTTAAATATGAAACTTTTCTAGGAATTGCTTCACCTCTTTGTTCTTGAATGAAGTACCACTATTAGAAACAAACCGGTAGAAGGCAATCTAAAACAAGCAATAATATTGTTAAGAAGAAAGCTACAGATTTCTTTAGATTCGAAGTGGAACAACTTCAACCCATTTCATAAAGTAATTAGTACTAGTAATGATGAAGGTATTTCCTTTAGAAGGAGGAGGTGATATTTTACCAATAATATCTAACCCCCATTTTGTGAAAGGCCAAGGAGAGGTTCAATTTTGAAGCTCTTGAGAAGGAGCATGAATAATATTGCTATGTTGTTGACACTACAGACACTTCTTAACAAAAGAAAAGGAGTCTTGCTCCATCATTTTCCAAAATTATCCCATGTGAATTAGTTTGTGCAACAGGAATTTACCACCAAAATGCCAACACCTAGAGCTTGAATGAGCTTTTTGAAGGGAAAGGGGCATTTCTTCTTTAGTGAGACACTGTAGAAGAATACCATTATAAGACTTTTGATAAAGAACAATAGACAATATAATATATTAGACTAAAAAATTTCATATCCAAGTGCGAGCATTTTTCGTAATTTCATCGAGAAAATTTCCATTCTTCAAATAATTATAAATGTGAGAGTCCACTCCTCTAAGTCTACGTGAGCACACAATAGAACATTAGATTCAGGTTGATCTAAGACAGTAGGAAAGCAAAGAATGTAAACCACAAAGTGGTATTATTCTATGCCACCATTTGAAGACACGAGGGAGCTTGCACTCACCATTGCATTTGTTGTCATTTTTCTCTCCTAGGAACACTATCTATTGTGAAAGAAGATAAACAATCAAGCATGGATAAGGCTAAATCTCGATACTGAGATAGCTTATTTTACTTGGCTTGATACATTACTGTAATTTGATTTATGATAAGCTTAAATCATCATGTATGAGAAGATATTTAATGTTTAGAGCTATCGCAACATGCAATCTAGCTATAAGGACTTTGTATTCAGTGATGTTATTAGTGCAATGAAATTCTAATCGAAAGGATAGGGGAACTAGCTTACCTTCAAGTGAGACTAGAACTAAACTTGCCCTGGAGCCATCTCGACATCTCAATCCATTGAAGTACATCTCCCACATAGGTTCATGATTGGTTGTAAAAAGGTCTTCATCTAGAAATAAATCCAAATTAGAGGAGTGAGATGAGGGAACTTCTGCCAGTTGATCGATAACAGCTTGACCCTTAATCACTTTTTGTGTTATGAACTTGATGTTGAACTCAAAGAGCAACATTACCCATTTCACCAACCTCCCTGAAAGATGGATTCTAGTGAACAAATGATTTAGAAGATCACTTTTTATAATGACATGACTTTTAGCATGAAGAAGATAATGTCGTAACTTTTGCATTGTAAAGACGAGAGCAAGGCATTGTTTCTCCATGGCAAAATAACAAGTTTCATAATCAAAAATAATATGGCTAATGTAGTAGACCACTCTTTCTTTACCATCATCATCATGTTGAGCTAACAAAGCTACCAAGGCATGAGGTGATGTAGAGATATATAGAAAAAAAAGGGTATATCCTGCATAGATGGCATCAAGATAGGAGGATTGGCTAAATAACTCTTGATTGACTCAAAATATTTTATGCACTCATCATCCCATCGGAAGCGAATATATTTCTTCAACAAATGAGTGAAGGGAAGGGAAATATCAACCAACAGAGATATGAATCTATGAATTTCCTAGATCTTCCCTTGCAAACTATGCAGCTAAGAGATGTTTCTAGGTGGAGGCATGTTGACAATTGCATCAACGAGTTTTGTTAGGTAAAGGACTAGACATAACATAAAGCAAGGTGGGTACAGTAACAATTCCCAACCTCAAAGGCAAGATTATCATGCCTAAGGCTTGATGATCAACGTTATCAAATCCTCGAATGTACAAAGAAGAAGTAGCTAAAGATGAATCAATCTTAATCTTAGGCAATAGATCAATGCTACATACATTGAGAGTGGAACCAATGTCAACGAGAGCACACCTAATACCAATGTTATTAATATTAACTATAATCATGAGATGATCTGCTTGCTTTTGTATTTTTGGGGGTGGGAGTTCCTGTAGATAGAATGTAATATTTGGTGATTCTACATGAATATGAGTCATCAACGCATTAACATTTGTCAACCTAGTGGAAGAGGGCAAGAGGATATTTTGCAAAGGTTCCTGGAGCATACCTTGATAAATCATAGTAGACTGAAGAAAATCCCATAGTGAGATCTTGGTAGGAGGAACATGAAGTTGCTCAACAAGATCATAATCACTAGGTGCTTTAGTTGTAGGTTTATGTGTTGGAGGAAGACTTGGTTGAGAAGGTGGTAAAGTAGGAATGGATGTAGGTTGATTCAAATTTTGTTGTTTCCTTCTAGTTATATGTATGTCTGTGACATTATAAAGTTGTAGCTTTCAAGAATCTCGTGTAAAGGTTTGATGAGTCATCAAAGACTGGAACCCCATGAGTAGAATGAATCCTCTTGAGAGGACTAGCCAGGTCACATAAATGAAGTAGGCCTTTGAGGAGCTATGAAGACTATCACTACATTTACAGACTCTTTGACTTGCGAAGAGGAAGTAGACAATTGCGATGAAGTTTGTTCGAGAGAACTACAGATAGGAGAAAATGCCTCTAAGAAATCACCCAGGGCATCATCTAGCATATCAAAATCTTCCTTAGAAAAAGAATTATCCAAAGCATTGAAACATTGCAGAAAAATATCCGACAAGATTTCTTTCACGTCGGGTTCACCAAAATGTGGAGGGGATTCACTACTCCCAAGTCCCAAGACAAACAGGGTCTAAAGGGAGCAAATTTCCATCAACCACCTCATGAATGGACTCAAGTGGCAGAGGTCCAAGATGAAAGAGTGCAAAAACGTTCTTAAAATGGACTTTCTAATATGTTCGTGTATATGAAGGACTTCAGGAACTGAAAGGGCAGATTGTAGAGATTTCTAGGGAAAGAGGATAAGCTCTCTGCCAAAGGATGTTAGTGTGGGAGTAGGATGATAGCACGACTATCATCTCAGTGATGCACTAGCGTATCATATGGACAAAGGATATTCTAGGTTTGGTTATTCTACCAATTTAACCGAAAGCAAGAATGAAAGGAAATGACAAGGAAGATAAGATGTTGACCCATGGAAGTTCCTGCACTACGAAGCCTCTCATGAATCTTCACATGAAAAATTTGCACACAAAGCAAATGAGAGAAAATGTTGGGGCTATTTGGGGCTTGCCTCAGTCAAACCCTCATTTTGGTGTTTCCACCTCCACAAACAACCAGATAGATAGAGAATAGAAAAGACACAAAACAAAGTAGACACAATGAGTGATAAAATCAAACCCCACGATGGAGGAGAACTCGTATCACGAAATAGACAACCAAGTGATAAAAGAAAAACCTCGCTATGGAAGAGAACTCGTATCATGAAATATAGACACAATAAAATATGTTATCAAATAGACAAGATAGTAAGAGTGTTACCAACAATATGTGGCACCCTCTTGGCTTAGTATATGTGACGTTGAGTGCTTGCAAGAGAGCCCCGGTTGTTGATGAGATGTAAATTTGGTAGAGCTTCGTCGTAGAGATGAGATGAAGAAGAGAAAGGAATGTGAGATAAAGTTGGAGTGAGAGAGAATCCATGCAAATGAGAGTGAAAAAGAGGTTTTGTGAAGTTGCATGGGTGGGAAGAGTCGTTACACTCCATGATGACACGTGTCACAAGCAAAGGTTCCCGAGATTCCCTCATTTAAACTTGTAAAGTTCAAGGACACTAGCATGTTGCACGGATGTTTGTGCACTGCATAGGCATCCAACTCATAACTTTACAAGAAATGAGGTGGCAAACTGTTGATGCTTCATCTCATTGCCCCTTATGGAGTTGGAATCGTGAAGTTTTGACTCAAAAGGTCCTTGTCATAAATGTTGGGGGGGGATATGCAAATGTGAAATTGTCGTGAGGTGCAATTTTGTGTTTTTTCTTGTTATTTATTTACCACAGACACTAGGAAAAAGATATCGTATGCTACTTCATTTGTATCTTTTCCCAAAAGTGGTACTTCTTAGGGGTATTCATGTCTATCTCTTCTTCATTGTATGTATACCCTATGTCAAATCAATATGTCCCTAGGTCACCTATTTTATTCTCATCTCCTTCTTGTTCTCCTCTATCTTTCTCGCTTAAGGTGTTTTCTACTTCTATTCAAACTCTTCTTGATTTTAATGACATTAAGGATGCCTCCTGGTTCGAGGGTTGTAACTATCTAAACTGTGTTTTCATCCAAGGAGATGCTCATTTGTTAGTGTCGTTTGGTTAGTTGATGGTGTCGCTTGCTTATAAGTTGTTAAACTCGTAATTTCCTCTCTATTTTCTATTGCATCTTCTCCTCTTATTCTCAGGACACTCTTGGTTACTTACTCATCCAAGTAATTGACATCAAATGGTATATTTTGAAGATTTTGTAAGGGGGTTCCTATTAGTAACCAATCCTCATTTATCATTAATTTAGTGTTTTTCTAATCCGAATAAGCAATTGATGTCCTAGTGAGAGGTGGTGTCATAATTCTTACCACTACTTGTTTTAAATCCTTTCTAGTGTTTCCATAATCTTCTATTTCTCCTTCTATGCTTTGTATAATTTGTTTTGTTTTTTCATACTAGAACTTAGTTGTGGTATCCTTTCTCCACATTCTCTAACAATACCCACAATGGTGTGCTCTTCTTCTCCAACAATACCCACATTGGCGCACTTAGCGGTACCCTCAATGGTGTGCTTATCTTCTTTATTTATATTTTTGACTGTTAATTCTAAGCCATGTTCTCTTTTCTTTTGTTTCTTATTCTATTCTTCTATGGTATTTTTTTTATTTTTCTTGAGTTTTTTTTACCTTATTTCTTCCACACTCATCTCTATTTCAAACTTAATCCTTTCAATAATCTTCACATTTCTCTAGTTGTCTCTTTTTGTCATAGATTTGACTAGTCTAGACTTCTATTAATCCTTATATATCTCATAGGTAGTTTAAAATTTTGAATAGTTACATCATTTTAGGAATATTTTTAGTTTCCTCCCCCCTTTCCATTTTTCATCCTTTAAGTGTCTACCCCCCTCTCATAGAGGTAGTACCTAAGAGCGATGTCTGCCGAAATTTTCTCCCTTTGTTATTGTCATCTTATTTCTACTACTAACATGTTCTATTTTTTTACTTTGTATTTTCTTCATTGTCCTCTCTAGGGTTCCAGCAATGGAACCAATGTTAGCAAGAGGATTTAGGGAATTACAATTCAAAGATATGAACCTTGATGTTCCTTATGTGATCAATTTATACCCTAGAGGGTACAGTGATAGAAGAGAGTAAGTGTGGTAAAAATCTATATCGAATAACACATTACATATAGCTTAAACAAGCAAAGAAATCATATATACCACATATATCCATTGAGTCCTTATAACTCTATATATATATATATATATATATTCAAACAACCATGACATTAGCAGGTCTTATTGTCTACTCTATATTAAAGTCTCTTTCTCTATTCTTATCTTGTCTCTTCCTATCCTATTGCATATCTTTGTATTTTTTCATCTATTACATACATATATTACTGCATAGTCTCTTATAGAGATGTGACCCTTATAGGTTACCCCTTAGTCTATCTTCATTGTCAGTTTAGTGTTCCACAAGTGCTTTGTGGTGAGTTGTGGTAGCTTTTACTCTCTGCCATGTACCCTACTAACAATTATATTGGTTCTTCTATATTTTGGAAGTTAATTCTAGCAGGGACATGACAATCTTCCCTTCCCAAGATTGCTTGTCCTCAAGCAATGACAACTCTAAAAAATTTATCTAATTCATGCTAAGATGACATAAAATGGATCCATGCTCATCAATCTTTGGTACTTCAACAATTAAAATATCTTATTTAACAGTAATACTCACTAATCCTAGTTTGCATAATGCCCTTGCTTCCTTAATGACCTTAAATGCAATGTTATTTTCTAAATTGTTTTTTTTTTTCTGTCTACTTTTGGTAATTTCATTTTCACTAACCAATCCAATTAGATATTTTCCATAAATATCACAAAATTCTTCTCTTATTTCATTTCTACCAAGAATCTTGGGTAATGAATACAAACTCTGTATTGCCATTGCTGACATCCAAAATGACAACACAATGTTATATCCTTTGCTATTATGAATTGTGGGAGTTTTGTGAATACCAAGATCTCATTCCTTTGTGCAAAATCAATTCCATATATGCGTAAAGGAAGGTGGATGTCCTTTATTGGAGGTCATATCCCTCACTTCTTTAAGCTTCAAGCTCCTTGGAGTGACTATATCCATTTTATCTTAAAGTAGGGTGGGATGAAAACTTAGTGAATGTGTCCATTGTTTTAAAATGTCTGTGTTGGTCTCTCCAAGATCCATCATGTGCAAATCAAAAGTCTCCTCATGACTACAAACTAACCCATCAACAAACTCATCAACCTTGGAACAAGGGAGTTGATTTTTTCTTGGTCGACCTACATGTAGTTGGTGTGTATCATCATGGAATGTCCTTGACAAACTTGTAATTCCTCTTCATGGGGGTCAAGCTTAGAAAAATAATTCTTCACAGCATCACATGGCCCAATCATTTCCATACATCGCAATTCATTATTACATGACTCAGTTATTTCCCTACCAGAAAATTGGGTGGATGTTTCTTGGGCATCATCTACCATTACTTACACATCTTCAACACACAATATTGGCTCTTCTACTTCTATGGGTTTAGCAATTTCTTGTGATTTTGATTCCAACCCTTCTTCTACTATCACTAATTATTCTCTTGGATATTTCTCCTTGATATCCTCCTTAGCCATTTTTCTTATGTATTCATGTAGACCTCTTTAGTTGGGAAATTGGTACCTGAGTGCCTCCAAGTACTCATCAAAGGGAACACAAGCTTTTGCATGATCTGAAAATTTTGACATCGGCTAATAATTTTAGGGGCCTCAAGTTTGTACAATAATTCTTGCATAAGATCCATGTTTTCTTCCTTTTGTAGACCTTCAAATCTTTTTTACTAGAATGTATCCAATATTTTAGCTTTACCCTACAAGCTGGTATGATCAAAGCTCTAATACCAATTGGAATGTATGTTTCTAGAACATTTCTTTTTTTTTCCTTGAAAGAGATTTCCAATTCTAAAATGATAATTGTATTTATATTTATAGATATAAATTAATCAAAACCATGAATTTTATTATAATATTTAGTTTTTTTCACTTTGACATAATTCTAAAAATAATCTTATCTTGATTTTTTGCTATGTTTCTTCTTTCAATTTGTAGTTATTTTTCCTTAAATGTTTGTCCTTGATATCTAGACAAGTTGTGGGTTTTCATCTAATAATTGATAAGAGAAATTAAGGGTTTTTGTCCTTAAATCTCTTGTTTTTTCTTTGAGGGTTTTTGTCATCTTTGACTATAATATTTACTTGTAAAGTCACATATTATTTATTCCCAATTTTATATGCTCCTCTCATTGAAATGATTTATCTTTAATATCTTATGGTTGGAAAGAGTCACAACCCTTCCATAAGTTGTTTCCCTTGATAATTATAATTTGACTTTAATTTAAACGCTCCTTCATCTAATCACTACCTTTAGTAATTAATAATTGAATGTTAATTTAACTATGTTTAACCCTAAGCACTAGTATGAAACTAGTGTCTCTTTTTAAAAACATGATCTCCATCAATTGCCGCACTTATTTCCTTGAATCACTATAATTATTGGCTACATGTTGGCAACATAAAATTACATTGGTTCATCTGCGATATGCTTTGAAAGTTAATTATGATGGGGGCATGCCAATAGAAATGCTAGAAGGAGATAGTTTCAAATGAAGAATTTGATTCCTTATTTTTCTATAAGATAATCTCAACTTTCTAGTTAGGTGTGTTTTGCCTTTTTAATGCTTTAAGGATTAGTTTCCAGTCTCCTATAATTCTTCTTCTTCATCCCTTATAACTAGGTAATGTCCTTACACAACACTAATAGCTTCATCTTCATTATGGTCACCTTTGGGATAATCGCTAACCATCCATGAAGGCATCTTAGAAATTTCTAAAAGGAAAATTTACCTAGATGGTCCCAAATCCCTTGGAGCCCCATCAAATTTTAATTTTACAAATATAAATGTAAGGATTTGGAGCACCTTTTTTCATGGAATTTTTCTTATCTTTAAATCTACTAACAAGAACTTTATTTGTTTTATTATCCCTTTTCAAAGGAAAAATACATGTTTATTTTTTGCTTCAATTAATTAAATATTAAATAATTATTTTTTCTTTGTTCAATAAAAGATATTAAATGGAAACAAATTTCATATAGTTTGTTTTTAATTAAAATGAAACTATTCATTAAAAATATGTATGTTGTGTAAGCTCTTCTTATTAATCCTTGCTTATAGAAATGCAGGATTATAGTGATTGATTCTAAATTTTTGAGCACTAAGATCAACTAATAATATGTTTTCATTATTTGAGTGGACAATAAAATGCAAAAGAAAAAATAAGGATCCAAACAAAAAACTTGAACCCTAATCTACACCTAATGTATACCTTTGATTAAGCTAAGAATTGTAACAAATATTAAAGAAAGAAATAGGTGTTCTCTCACCTTCCTCTTGTTGCACATTTACAAAGTGTGTGTGATTGTGCTCAATATATATGATGATAGGCATGTGGTTTCTCTCTAAACTAACAACATGGCCTTGCATTAGAAAGATGTTCCTTTTAGCTTGAGGATGGTTTGATTTATAGATTTTCAAGATGGAGGATCAAGGGTTGATATTTGATTTGAAGATCAACAATCAAGGATGCTTAAGAGATTTGTACGAGGGAGAAGCCTCCAAGTGGCACCTAGTGATTGATGCACTTGGAGATTGCAAGGATTGAGAGGATTTGGAGGGATATGATTACCTTATTTTGACCAAATGGTGGAGATTAAACATTCTCACACATATGTGAGGACTATGGGTAAGAGTGATATGACATGTGAGTCCTCTCACACATGCATGGGGATCACATAGGGATGTGGGATGTGACATGACAGACATCTCACACATGTGAGATCACATGTCGATATGTGATGTGACAAGTGAGGGCTCTCACACATGTGAGCCACATGTTTAAAATTAAGGGTAAAAATTTTCTAGGATAAATGGATGGCTAAGATTTTATTGGAGGATGTGACAAGTGATTAATTAGATTAATTATATTTAAAAATGTGCAAAGGATTAATTGGTTTATTGATTGGTTTTAATTATCTAATGATTTGAGTGAAAACGATGAGCTAAATTAATAAAATGTATTTATTTAACCTTTGGGATATAAGCATATGAAGAATGAACTCAATTAAATAAATGAGAAATTATTTAATTAAGGTTGAACTATAGAAGAAATGAGGATAAAGGACGAGTTAATTAAATAAATAAATATTGGATTTATTTAGGTAATAATTAAAAGACAATTGGGAAGGGTAATTAAATAATTGTTCTTATTTAGTTAACATTAGAAGGGACAAAATCAGGCTTGATCAAGTGTGGAAGATTTTAGGTGTCTATATTTTTCCCTTTTTAAAGACAACATTGTGACTAAGATGAAGATATGTTATTTCAAAGAAGAATAAGACAGTGTGAATTTGGAGGAGATGAAACTAGTGGCAAGAGTCCCTAGTTGTTGGAAGGAGAAGAGTGATGATGATGGGGGAGGTAGGTATACCCCCTCAAGAGGATAGGTAGGTTTGAAGAACACAAGTGTGCTCTCAAAATGGTGAAGGGATTAGAGAATAAAGGATAAAATGAGAGGAAGGGAAGGAGATATTAGGATAAGTGAGTGAAATAGAGCAAGATGGGAGAGACAAATGGATGAGAGGAGATATTCATGCTAAGGGAATTTGGGCAACCTTTATTTAATATATAGCATATGATGTTATGCATGAAGGTATAAAGACCAAGGTGATGATGTGTCTACTGTGTAAAGGACTGGCCCAAAAGAAAGGGTTGCATGCAAGTATATGTCATATTGAGCCATGATATGGAAGACCTTGATGTCATTATAGTGATATGCTACAACCACCATGACAAATGCAAATAAAACAATAATACACATTAGAAAACAAACAAAAATTTACAAACGATACATATACAAATAAAGATTTTGTGCCTATCTAAGCTTAAAATTGATAGTTGATTAAGGATACTAATTCTTGATGATGATAATTTCAGTAGAGTGGATCAAGGTTTGTACTAGTGCTAGGAACATAACCAAGGGAATTTTTGGATGTTGCGCTAGATGGCTTGACAAGATTGCATGGATTAGGTTTGTGTCCATTTGGATGGATTGGATTGGGATATATTTAGGATTGGAAGGGGATTTATGAGAGGTGGATCAATTTGGATTGGATTGCTTTGATTTTAGGGGATTTGAGATGGGTGGATTAGATTAAATTGTGTTTAGTTAGCCATTTTTTAGAACCAATGACAAGGAATAACCAAGGATACAGACAAGAATCAAATGATGGAATGATTTCTTACATAGGGGACATGATGGGAATTGGATGGAGAGATGTTCAAACAAAGAGCAAATGAGGATGAATGCTTGAAATCAATGACAAGAGAGAACCAATTCTAGAGAGAAGGATTAAATGGAGGGAATGGCTAAATAGGGGAGAAAGGAGTAACATGGTGATGTAAGCTTGCAAGAGTGTGAGTATAGAGAGTATCATCGTAAATGGCTTGTAAATAGAGAGGATGGGAGGGATGGTGGGTTGGATAGTAGGATTTGAGGATGTGATCTCGAAGGACTATGTTGCCATGTAGAGCTTGTGTTTTCGAGAGATTGGCTTGATGGTTTAAGGTAATGGGGAGGCATACAATTTCATTGGGAGATGCGAGTGTCAAGGGAAATATGGAAATACTAGGAAATCATGCACAAGAACCATAGGTTATTCATAGGCACTACTAGACATGTGCATGCACTATCAAGAATGCACATGCTCTGAGGTGTCGCATATATGCAAAGGAGGATTGGAAAGCATGTGCAAGCATTAGGGAGGTGTGGCATTTGTGTAGAGGAGAATTGGCATGCATGCACATGTTAGGGAGGTGTGAAGTCTATGTAGATGAGGATTTTAATGCAAGCACATGCACTATGGAGGTGTGGCATTTATGTAGAGGGTTTGCAAGTAGGCGCACGCAACATGGAGGTGTGGTGTTTATGCAAAGGAGGATTGTTAAGCATTCACAGGCACTAAAAATGTGTGTTTTTTGTATAGAGGAGGATTGAAATGCATGCATAGGCCTTCAAAGGTATTGTATGTGTGAAGAGGGGGATTTGCAGAGGCACAAGTGCCAAGGAAGTGTGGCTATGTAGAGGGTCTACAAGAAGGCCCAAGCACCAAACAGGTGTGGCATGTGTGTAGAGGAGGATTTGCAAGCATGTATAGGCTCTAAAGAGGTGTGTCTTTGTACAAAGGAGAATTGATAAACATGCACAAGTACTAGGGAGGTCTGGTGTTTGTGCAAAGGAGGGTTTTCAATCATGCACAAGAGTTAGGGAGGTGTGGAATCTATGTAGAGGAGGAATGGAAAGCATGCATAAGTGCCAGGGAGGTGTGGTGCATGTGCAAAGGAGGATTAGTAGGCATGCATTAGTCTTAGGGAGGTGTGGTGCTTGTGCAAGGGAAGAGGATGGACACTAAACTTGCAATAATGAATAGGAGTGTGTGTAGAAGAGGGTGATGTGAAATGGGTTTATTGTAGAAAAATTAAGGCTTGTATTATCCAAAGTATGCTTGGATATTTTCCCCTATTTGTATCAAGCTCGCAGGCGGGGAGGATGAATAAAATGCAATGAGATAGGTAGGCATATGTAGTTGATGGGTAGATATGATGAGGTAGATTGGATGAAGTAGATGTGAAGGGAGAAGCTTTCCTTTGAGTTAGGTGCTCTTAGATAGGGGATTTATGCATTACACATGTTTTCTATGTTTTCATCATGTTACTTGCACAAGGTACCATCAAAATGGTTTTCTGCATTGGATGATATTTTCTCTTTACTTTGTTTTGATTTTTATTTTGTTTGAGTGTGAGATGGGATGGATGGATTTGGATTATGAATAAAGTATAATTTTATTTATATTAGATTGAGAGGAAGGATTTAAGCACATGTTTCCATGGTGATAGTATCCCTTGAAAATTGATTGTTGTGTTCAAGACATTGGTAGTACCTTATTGATGGCTAAGATGGTTTCTCTGAAATGTAATAATGATATCCTTGTATCTTCAATGTCATAGGATGTTTCCAATGCAACGAGAGGAATATTAGAAGAAGAATGATGGATTGATGGGCAAAGGGTGAGAGGGATTAGGTAACAATTGGGAACAATGAGGTGTGATGGTAGATGAATGTTGGATAGTGGACATGATGTTGAAAGATGGGTGGATGAAAGGATGGGAAGACTATGACATGAGCAGGTATGGTGGGCCCCAGATGAACTAGGAACAACAATTGCACACACCATGATGTGAGACGGACTAGGTAAAAATTGGGATTAAGGGGCTGTGATGGTGATTGAATGTTGGATAGTGGACAAGATGTTGAAATATAGGTGGATGAAAGGATGGGATGGTTGTAACATGGTGGGACCAAGAGGAACTGGAAACAACCTTTGCACAAACCATGATGGATGTTGGAGTTCTAGATAAATATGGGGGAATTAGGATTGCCAATTTTGGGATTCATAAACCTAAAATGGATTTAGGATTTTTAAGATGGGTTGCTTGGATTTATATAGAGAGGTTTGGGATTGAGATGGGGGATAGGGATTTTTGAATTTAGGGATGAAATTAACATTTGGAATAGAAGATTTGGATGTGCTACTTGGATATATTACTTTTTTGCTTTGTAATCCACGTTTTTGTGTTTGTTTTTTGCTTGATGGGCCTTCCTGGCATTTTTTCTTTGTGTTGCTTTTGGATTGAAATTTCTTTACTAGTACAAGTTGATGCATTGCAATATGGTGATCCTTTAAATTGTGTGGGTTCTTTGCTTTATATGTTTTTCATCCAAATTACTTCCAAAAGTGGTGGTATCGTCCCATTGGGAGATATTATCTTGGCATCCTTGTCATGCCAACCACTTGAATGTCAAGGATTCTCATAGTAATGCCCTAGTTGATGCCAATATAGCTTAAGGGACCCTTGGGAATTTTTTTCTTTTTTATTTTGGAACTCATTAAATGAAAAAAATTCTTAGGAACTCTTTATAATAGACGAGTTTTTGCTCATGTCCTAGCCATTATTACTCCAAGGCACAAGCATCCCCATTTTATGATCAAGCTTGGGAATAAACCAAATCTTGCTAATCTATTCAAAACAAGAGGAATCCAGATACCAAGGTAAGAGAGTGGCACACATGCAAAACATGTTGTCATGATATGTTTCAACTTTCAGCACATCCTTATCTAAATCAAAACAATAGAGCTGTTTGCTCCCTTTTGGGGGAGATCATATGTAGTTTTGAGTTGGTTGAGCATGCAGCTAGAAAGTTACTAATAGTGAGGACAACTAGAAAGATCTAAGAATTTAGGATTTACTTAGAGCAAAGATTTTCCTTTTTCTTAAAAAAGTGAAGCCATAAATTAAATGACCTCACATTTAGGGTTTCTAACAGCTAATCACAACTCTTAGATCAAAGAAAAGATGTCCGTGTTTGAAGTTCGGTGAGTCAAATAATAAACATAGCAATCTGGTCATAAAATTGCACATGAATTGTGTCTATGGCTAAAATAGACCAAATAGATTTGAAATACACATTTGAAAAGATCTACCATTGAGATCAGGTGAGCAACCTTCATGGCTCTTCAAATATCAAATTGAATTGGACTTCAAACATTTCCACTATATAAAAATATAAGAAATGCGGCCTAACATGTAGTATACAATTAAGTTCCATTGTTCATTATGCATTATTCTAATGGTGGTTGAGAATGTCTATATATATTTATAATATCAGTCCTAAAATAATTATAAGTATTGAAGATGAGTATGGATTGTGGAGATTTTCTGATGGGGAAAAGCAAGAGGCTGCAGGTCTGGGTACCCATATTGTAATGGAACACATAATTTGGTATCTGTGAATATAGCCACTTAGCCAAAAGACCAATTCGGGGTCTTCTTATACAAAGAGAAGGGGAAGACAAGATAAGTAAGCAACTCTGAATTTACCTGCAGTCATCCAAGAAAAGATGATCTTGAGAAAAAATGATGATAATCAATACATAAAAAATAGATTCCTAGGTTATAGGTTGAAGTCTGGTGGAAAACAAATGTCTCCCTAAAAAGTAGGTACAGGTAAAGATGATCTTTCAGGTCATGGCCTAACCTGCACATCAACTTGCCATAGATGACGCCCTTTGTGGAAACAAGGAATATTTCACATAATCGTATATATTGTTGAAATTTTATACCCTTTTTAGGTCTTGGCATTGTTCCTGCACTCAAGGAGAAGCCAAAACAATTAAAGTGGAATTAATTTTTTGACTGAATTAAAATAGTTTTACCATGTTTTCTCTCACCTTTGACTGTCTTTCATGCTCAGAAAAGCAGCCTCAAGTTCAGGTGTACAATGAAAGCCCATAAAAACAACCATAGTCTTCTTAGTAGGTATCATTTTTCAAATTGTTTCAGTGCTGAATAGCATTTTTTTCAAGAGGGTCATTTTGCTTGGTCATTAAGATTCCTAATGACCTTTTCCCATGTTCTCATTTCCCTAGTACTTTTTTTGTCCATTATCACATCTAATCAACTTGGCTGATATTATTATTTGTTCCAAATCTGATTCATACAGTTTTGCACTGGCTTCTATCAAAATCACGGACTTAGAAGTTTTTCTTCTTTCTTTAAATTTGCTCAAATTCTTGTTCCAGTTTATACTTCTCTCAAAGGGCACTAATATTACGCTAAAGGCTCCAATGCAACATGAAACTGTGTCACACCTTTAGATTGACAGGGAAAAATGACACAACACATATTTAAGTGCACATCTATGAAAACAAAGTTTATTTTATTAAATAGCTAAAAGAACATCATGTTACATTGTACAGGTACTTTTAAGAAGTTTCTAAATTTTGTTTATCTATTTTTTATGGTCTCTACTATTAAAATCACATTTTAAAAAGTGAGATATATTACCATGCTTTCACTGATGGGCACTATGTTGTATACACCAACCCAAATAAAAAAGAAAGAACAAAGAGAAAGAAACTATACCAACATCCAAAGATGACCAGGAGTAGGACACCTGGGTTTCAAAACTAAAGTCAGTAACATTATAGAAATACTAGGATAAATGGTCCTTAGGTTATGAAAAATAACTAAATACTTAGCAATATGCAACAAAAACATAATGAGGGAGAGCACCTCAGACATCAAGACCTTTGCAAGGGATATCATGGAATTTTCCTATGGAAAATTTTCAAGTGCATGTAGTTTTTAAGAGTGTTTCCTTACAAGATTTCATTAATTACACAATCTCTAATGGAAATAAAAGAATATTACATGCCAAGAAAATGAAGCCTCAACCCAAATTCATCTTTTGAAGGACACAATTTGAAAAGTGTATGGTAAATTCAATCGTTCATTATTCGGATGTTGGTCGAGTAATGCCTATATATTTTTAAATCATATTACTACTAATTAGAACAAGTATTTGAAGAAGATGATAAAAGCTGCAGAGATTCTGAATATGGAAGGGTAAGAGTTGCAAAAATGGTTAAGCAGATCTGGATCTTCATCTTAGGGCAAAGTGGATGAAGCCCAACTTGGGTAAGATACATTATACATGAAGGAAAGATATAGAGAAAAGACTGTTGGTAAAGCTCGGGGATGAAATTGCTAACCCATGGTTATTTGGAGATTGAACAACTGCAGAGAAATTCTCCAGAAGGTGGCATGCACAGAAAATGCAAATCCTGAGAAACAAACAAATCAAATAAGGGATGAGTCCATTTGCATAAAAAGCATTTACCTATTAAAGTTCAAAACACTGTTGAGAACAACTTCCCTGTAAAGCTATGTTGACCATTTGAGACCAACAGCGATATTGTTTCCTAGGAAGCACTATTGAACTGTTTAAAAGGTACAATACCTGTCAAAGAAATCATGTTAAAATAATAAAGCTGTTGGATATCACGCATAACCTTCTCACAGTCATGAAGAATTTGTTAGGTTTGACATGCAAAAGCAATCAGGCAGAGCAGAGCCCCTCCCATCAACTAAAGCTTTACTATGAGTTTCCCATAAATATTCTGCTAATTTCTCCCCTTCGAGGCCTTGAAAAGTAGCTTCTGCAAATGCTTTCCTGTTGAGAAAAAGAGTCTTTGAGTGTCCGTTCAAAGCCCTCATTGCAGCTACCATCTTGTCCATGTTCCCAAAGTATGTACCAATATATGCCTCACTGTTGATGGATACATAGTAGTCCAAAGCAGCTCTGCTATTGCCCCGCATTGCCATCAGACTTGCTTTGTCCAGAAGAGAAGATTTGGTGTAACTGTTCCTGTAAATTGAAGTAAAATCCTTTGATTCCAATAGGCTTTCACCAGCAGCCAAATAAACAGATGTGTTGGTGGGAATTCCAAGTGCTCGCAGAATAAAGGCTGTCTCTCTTGGAGTAAGAGGACATTTTCCTCTCTTCCTCCATGCTACTGCAGCATCACCTGAGATGATTGTCCTGCCATTTCTAGCTGAGTTGATAGCATCCAGAGAGCTGTAGGAAAGATCATTGTATTGGCATCTACTGTAAGCTATCATGTCAGGCTCAAATCTCATATGTAGAGACAGAATGGGTTGAGGTATTTTTCGCAGGAGTTCAGCTCCCATTTTATGAATGGCAGGAACAAGTCGTAAAGCTCTGAAGCATACATGACAACGAGCTGCCTTGGCAAAAAATGGGTGTCTGCAAATTGTTCATGTAGTCAGTCTATAGTTCATATTTTCCTAATCAAAGGACACCAAAATCTAGGACCATATATTCTTAAAATTGACTGAACTTTAAATTCAGAAGATAAATTTATTTTTGCCTTCTAATAGAAAAAATCTATATATATCATAAAGCCTTATATTTACATAAAAGGAAAAAATATAAATATCATAAGTTGGTCACTGCCAAGAAATTGTATAAAACTGTATCATGACTATAAGTACTGTTCTCAAGGTGTATTAATACTACTATGAATCGACTAGAGGCCTGACAAAAGTATGTAATCTGTATGTTGAGCAAATAAATCTCTGATAGAAAAAATATTGTGTCTTGCTAAGTGGAAGTAGGAGAGGACCCATTTGTCATGTGGACTAATTTCACACCCCTCAAACTCCTAAATGGCAGGTCAGATTTTCTTGAAAATTTCACCACACCTCTGTTGGCAAGTTAACTGATTAAAGCTATTGATTGGGGTCAGGGTCATTAAAAATGAATCTGGAATTACTCATCATGTGGATGGTGGTCATTTAGTGGTGATTTTGAATGGTTAATTGAAACGTGTGCAGGAAGGGCCCCAAATAGTCTATACTTACCAAAACAAAACTATTAGAACCCCTATTCCTATGCGCCTCACCACCAATACCACATTACACCCCCACATATTAACATGTAAAGTGACCCTCCCTTAGCCAATAGGCATGGAATTAGAAGTAGTTAGGGTTAGAGAAATACTACTAGGCTTGGTATCTCGAACACTAGGTTTGGATTTGACTCTTATGTTTTTACCCTCAACCTAATTAATTCACTCCTTACTGTCACTCTCACATTTCTTGCTCTACTACATATCTTTTCAAAGTTTTAGACACACTTGAGATTGTTGACCACAACATAGGCCAAGGGTTTGAAGGGTTGCTGTCACCCACAACCTGCGACTGCTATTGCAGCTAACGATTTTATGTTCCCTCTTTTTGCCTTACTGTATTCTGATTCTGATTTTTTGACAGTTATTTTTTTAATTTGATAGTTTCAATATGCTATAGATTCAACTCTTTGCAATATTCAATATTTATATATTTGCAGTGTATGCCTTCTTCTGGGATCAGGGTTTTTTATGTATGCAACATTTGCTTTTGTGTGGCTGTAGATGTGCAACATTTGCAGGAGTTCTTAGATATTTCAGATTTTTTGGGAGGTTTTACTATGCTGCATTGTCCATTTGTAGGAAACAATTTCAAAATAATGTATGCCTTGTTCTGAGTATGACTCCTTTTGCCATGAGTAGGCTGAAGAAATAAGTTATGCCTTCTTTGGGTATGAGGGTTATTATTCTATGCATTCTTCTGTGTAAAAGTTATACGTGTTCAAAATTTGTAAATATGCAACCATAAATTTCCTAGATTTGAACTGTATGCATCCATGGTCAGTTTTTGGGTTGATGGTTTTCAGTATACTATTGATTCCACTCCCTGCCATATTGAATATCTATAAATACACAAAGTATACCTTCTGGAATGAAGGTGATGTAAGGGCATCTACAGGTCCGTAATCGCATCACCAAAAAAGGTATTAATTTTGTTTTAATATTGGTCCCTAGGTGTGGAAATAATCCCAATTCCTATTTTAATTTATTTTCCATATCATCTTGGGGCATCCACTTCATGGAATCTTGGAAATCCCCCTCATTACATTTGTGGGACAGATTTAGAGCATCCCATGTCATCATTTTCAAGCCATTACTCATGACAACCTATGATAGTTTGCAAGGGCATCTATGACAACATCTTCAAGGAGTTACATGTGGCAGCTTGTGACAACCTGTAAGAGCATCTATGATGTGTCAGAGATGGGAGTTGCTTCAAGAAAGTATCTTTAGACCATAGGGTGCCCATTTGCATTGCCTCTTAGAGATCTTGGTTACACCTCAAGTAATAAAAGTGTGACACATGCCAAAATTGGATTCTTCTAGATTTGGGTGCCATTTTGGATGAAAGTATTAAAATATTAAATATAATATTAATGGTCATCTTAGCTTTAGTTAGTTGCAAGTTTACTTGTAGTTAACTTAGTTTGCTTTTAGTAACTTTTGTTTACGCTTAAGTTGTTTTAGCATCTTTCAATTAATTGCTTTAGTTTACAATGGTTTCTTTTAGAAACATCATCTTGTAATTTCCTTTATAAGGAGTATTTCTCTCCTCTCGTAATCATGCAATTATGAATATCAATAATAATTTCATGGTATCAGAGCTCACGCTCGAACCTGATTAGTTTTAGCCGTTTTTTTAAATCGAAGAAATTTATGAAATTTCTTAAAGCCAATTTTGTTGAAAATCGAAGGATATTTTTGAAGGAGATTTTTGGAGAAGTTTTTGAAGCAGATTTTCGTGGAAGATCTGAAAGAAAATTTTCAAGTTTTTTTTTTTGTGGAGGATTTATAAAAAAAATTGTGGGCTTTTTCCTTTTTTGGGCGCTAGGGTTTTGTGACAGTTTTGGACGAATTTTTTGTGGCTGAAGTTTTCATGCAATTTTTTTTAAGAGTTCGTGGGCAGATTTCATAGTTTTTTTGATGGCTTTTTATTGATAAAAATTGTGGTTTCATGGCAGCCTTTAAGTTTTTTGAGCTAATTTTGACAGAATTTTCTGCAAATTAAAAATCTCTGCAAAGAATTTTCAAATTCTTTTTTCTAAAAAAATTTTGCTAAAAAGAGTTTTTGAAAAATTCCTCTGAAAAGATTTGAGGTTTTTGAGGATTTATTCTGAAAATCTTACTTTTTTAGAGTTTTCAAAGGTTTTTCTGAAAAATCTTACAATTTTTGAGCCTCTTTTTAGACGATTTTTGAAAAATCGTGGGTTGTGCCAGCTGATTGTCCAGAGTTTATGCCAGTTGATCACAAACTTTACCTCGTTTTTCGAGCTTTTGGAAAATGGGAGGGATGGCTGCTTTGTCCAACATCATGTTGGAAAGTACGCAAAGGTTCAATGAAAAGAGTTATACTACTTGGAAGCAGAGGAAGCTCATAGTTTTTGAATGTTGGCGTCTTGATTTGATTGTTCTGTGAGAAAGGATCTGTAATTGTGTGGTGGTTATGCTTCTCCAGTTATCAGTCACCGATGATATGTTTCCAGAGGAATATGGGTAGACTAAGTTTATGTTTGTACGATGACCATTAAGAGAGGGTATTAAAATACTAAATGTAATATTAATGGTCATCTTAGCTTTAGTTAGTTGTGCTTCTACTTGTAGTAAATTTTGTTTATGCTTAAGTTGTTTTAGCATCTTTCAGTTAATTCCTTTAGTTAGCTTTAGCTTGCGATGGTTTCTTTTTAGAAACATCGTCTTGTAATTTCCTTTATAAAGAGTATTTCTCTCCTTTTGTAATCATGCAATTATGAATATCAATAATCATTTCAAAAAGATGAGAAACCAAGTTTGGGAAAGGATAAAGGTTTTAGCTTTCAGATTATTTCTTGTAGATTGTAGGTAGGAATGGATGTGGAAGACTCCATCTTGCAAATTTGGGAGCTCAAGGGGATAGTGTGTAGTGGGGTTGCTAGTAGCCTAGTTGTAGCTATGTGCTTGTCTTTCCATTGTCATGTAATAGTTGTTTACATTTTTTGTCTTGGGTGTCTTATAGGGTTTGAGAATCTTGATTTTATGTGTTTTATAAGGGGAGACTGTCAAAATACAGTAGTGAAATCTGGTGTAAAAAAACTTGTAAGAAGATCAATAAAATCAGCCTTACTTTCTATGTTATGGTGTCTTTGTTGGATCCAAAATCATAGATAAGGTGTGGGTTATGGTTTTTTATTTTTGTTCTAATTTTGTATCAATAAATTAATATTAGAAGTTAAGGATCTGTTTAGTAAAAGAATTTGGAGTGTCTTTGAAAGCCCATGAAAATCTGTTTCTAATGCAGTCCATTAGGACCTATGTGAACATTTTGTTGTAGCAAATTCTCCACATTGTTAGCATATTGAAAACATGAATATCAGATTATTTATACATAATAGGACTTCATTATACCCCTTTTATTAATCGTATTACAGTTCTTCTGTTGCAAGAGAAAGGTCAGCTTATTCAGTTGGCTTCCTAACCTTCCTCTCTGGAACATATGGTATCAAAGCAGGTATAGGTCATGTGAGTGAGCATGTGTCATTGGTATCCTATTCAAAATAAGTAGGTAAAAGTTTGTGTGTGTTTATGTGAGGTTCATTGTGGTCCCATGCCTCCTAAAAGGCAAATGTGAGTATTGGGCATTGAGAAGAGTAGAGAAGTTCCAAGGTCTCCTAAATATAATAGTTATTACACCCCATGTGTTATTATCTATTTACTATTACCTAGTTTGGTAAATTGCTTCAATAAATGTGAATGTTTTTTACTTATTAATTCTAATGGAAATATGTTGAATATGAAGAGCACACAGCAAGGGGAGGTGTGAGGAGGGGCGCTTTATGGGGTTGCTGAATTAGTATTTTAGAACATTTTAAACTTTAAACCAGATTAATCAAGTAAATCAGAAATCAGAACATTAAGAGCATCATCAAACACCATTAACAAGATAAACACCAAGATTACGTGGAAAACCCTTTCGGGTAAAAAACCACGGCAAAATATTGCTTTTATTTATCTCCAAAGGGCACCAACCCACCGAGAGCAATCTCAACTCCGAAAACATTTAGTGAGCACCAACCCTTCTTCGAATCACCAACTCCAAATACATCGAAGCAGCAACTCCAATGGCTGAAGCACCAACTCCAAACTTCAAATACAAATCTGCAAAACACTATTTCAAACAATGCCTTCACATGAACTGTGAGGCTCATACTCAAATCATAAATCTGAAAGAACCCAGACTTTCGTACACCCCTGTTCATAAAAAAACTCAGATCTTCATAGTTCAACCCTTCCAACCATTATCATTCTCTAAACTTCACCAGCAAACAAAACATTTCTTCAGCATACCTCCAAACAAAGTCAACTCAGAAGTGATTCAACATACATCTTCCACAGCATATATGCATTTCATGAACTTGCCTCCAAAAATCTGATATTGCTGTCTACTCACATAAATGTCAAATAGATAAAGGCAAAGCTTGAACATAATCAAAATGAAGAGGAAATCTGCTTCAGAAAATGTCAGTAATCTTGAATTTTCAAGTCTCAATCTCTGTGAAGATAAATTTATTTTATAGGTTTGGCTTTGAAGCTGCTATAGCAGCTTTCAGATTGGTGTTTCACCGCAACGCAGCACCTCATCTTAAGCTTCACACCATGTGCTCAAAACCAGCATATTATTGCAATCACCTTACCCACCTTTAACTCAAAGATATCTACCTATAGGTATTCAAGTAACTCCAAAACATCACCATCATCGATACTAAATAGTGCAAGTCAACACACCTACATCAATTCACTCTAAGCCCCATATGAGAGATATTTCTAACTTTACAAACACACAATAATGAACTCAAAAGGCACGTAATACTATAAACCAGACATATTTTCCTACACAAACATCGTCATTCAAACTCTGTTGGCACAAGGAATATACAAAACCGGCAAGTGTGGTTGAGCAATCCACACGCACAGCTGCATAGTAATTAATTTGAACGCTGGTGGAGGAAATAAATGCCTTCATCAAATAATTGTCGCCCAAATACAAAGAGCCGCCATAATAAAGAAGCCACATAGGTATACATAACAAATTTCACCTCTAAAATGGATAATAACGATATAATAGAATAGATATCCAAACCAAGCAAAGAAGTCTCTAGATTTTTAATTCATAATTGTGAACCAAAGAAGTTTCAAGCCGCTCATACTCATATATACATATTTGAATACACTTAGTGATTTTAAATACTTAAAAAAAAAAAAACCTTTAAGCATTGCTAAAAATAAGAAGATGAATCTATATTTAAAATGAAAGAGTCAGCCTAAAATATCTGAAACCAAGCTTTAAAGAAAACGCCTTTTGTAGTTTTTGGAAACTATCAACATCAAAAAGGTACTGACAACTACACCAAAGTTTCTGCCACCACCAATAATGATTTGTGAGTAAAGGAGCCGCCACATTAAAATAATAGACTCTTTAAAAAATCGGTTATTTAATCTAAAACCATATCATAATAAGTCATCGCTACCACTTAGCCTTTCAAACCTTCGTGGCATTCGACACACTTCACTTCTCATGGCATGGTTAGAACAAACATATTTTTACTATCACCATCTTCACAATAATAAAAGCTCAACATAAAACCATGCCATATTCAGAAAGATACTACAGTTTTCATTCATTTCCTATCACAATGTAGGGAGACCATCATATTAATGAAAGCTAATAAAAAAGAAAAATAACCGCTGCTATAAATGGAAGGATGTCAAAAATAAAAATGAACCCTGTAGCTTATTGATTCAATCTCAAAAAAAACGTTGATATCAGGCTCCCAAAAAAAACGTTAAAGAAATTATAACGCCAGGCGCAGCAAATTAAATAAATCACTTTCAAAATAAAGCTTCCATAACCACCACATCTCTGCCAAAAGCATTCTTATTGAAACTCGACCTCATTAGACACTAACCCCCAGGGCTCATCGTGAATTCTACCTCAAGGTGAATACGAGCAAAATCCATTTTTAATCTTTATTAAATCTCGACGCTTGTCACTTATATTTATTCACTACAGCTCAAAATAATGTATCAATAGCTTATTACTTCAAACTTCCATCAGAAATTCTGCCAGGTGCCACATTAAAGGATACGCCTCAAAAAGAATCAATATTAAAATCAAGATTTTAAATTAAGTTGAATAAAAAACATACCACACGTGGCTTTGAAATACACCCTCACAGAATTTCAACTTCATGCCCAAACGCCTTATTTAGAAATCAAGCCTTTTAAGAGAGACAACCTTTAAACTCAACCACCTCATATTCAATTTTGTTCAAATACTTTAGCTACCTCAACCTTAATAATATAAGTCCCAATATAAGACATAAACCAACGATCAGTAAAAGGTCCACTTGACCAATCAAGGATGATGTGGCATAGTTGATGATTTGGCACAAAGAAGATAGACTTTTCAAACAGCTAACAAGTAAGCTAGCAACAAGCTGACATAGACAAGCAGCCAGCTGAAGCAAATAGACAAGAAGCTCAACCAGACAAACAAGCAGCTGAAGCAGGCACCCAACCAGCTCAAGCAAGCAGACAAACAGCTCAAGCACATAAGCACATAGCTCAACCTTGACATCAATGACAAAATATTCCAACAATTCCCCTTTGTCATTGATGGTAACACCATCTGAAAACTCAACCAACATTGCATCAGTCAACACCTCAAGAAATTTGTAATCGCTCAGAAATAAAACTGAAACCAATTTGCTGATATGAAATAATAGACTGCTCCCCCTGACATAATTTCTCCCCCATTGACATCAATGACAAATTGAAACCAATGTCATGGCATAAAGAACAAACTGACTGATCACATGACATAGAAATCTGAAAACCATCTTAAATGATAATAAAGATCTAATGATGATAATCCGATGAATAATCAGCAGCTTTACAAGCTAAAAGGTACTCAATAGCTCACACCAAAACTCATTTCCAGAAATTCAAAACATAAGAATAATAACCTATAAATCTGAACCAACCTTCATAACTGAAACGGGGCTGAAAAGATGTATCAATGAATGCTCCCCTTGAGTTCGAACACCTTCTCAACGATGGGGTGAAGTCATTTTTGACTTCTTTCTTCTGAAATCATCAAGTTCGTGATCATTAGTACCAGCTCCATTAGATTCAACCTTTTCAACTTTATTCTTTTCCTCCAAACCATCTTAACGTCTTTTGCTTAGTCAACCTCCTTGTTTTGCTTTGAAAAATCTGCATGATTGCTTCTACACATTTTTGCAGTATGACCCAAGTTATTGCATTTGTAACAAACAACATTGTGATTCATCCGAGGAGCAAAACCATTTCTATTCACATGTCTGAAATTATTCTTTGCATACACTCTACAATTTGCAGCTTTGTGACCAAAACAGTTGGATGAAAAATAATATCCATAAAAGAAAGAATCATTAAACCTGGTCATATGATTTTGTCTTTGAATGGGAGGTCTCCTGAAAGTGTTATTTTTGTTCTTTGAATGTGAATGCTTCGAGCAATCAATGCAACTCTTTTGCAGTTCATCTTTTTCAGGCTGGGAACTTGACCTTCTTCAAATCCAACTCCACTCTTGTCCTTAGGAACCTTTTGTGCATTTAAAATCTTTTCAAAGGACATAGAAATTTTCTTATTTATCTTTTCTTCACTCAGCAGTGTTGATGATTTGCTTATGTTTCTAAGAGAAACAACCTCTACTTCAAGCCTCCCTACATTCTCTCTTTCACCTTCAACTGATTTCATATTTCTTCATCTATTTTCTTTCCCTCTTCAATCTGCACCTTAAAATCAGCAATCAATTTTCCAACTTTTTCAATCTAATTTTTCTGATCAACCATCTTCTTTTCTGCATTCTCCAGTGCTTGAGATAACTTCATTTTTGCATCCCTTTCTTCTTGTAACAGCAGCCTCAAATTCTGATTTTTCTTTCTTAGCTTCTTGATTTCACTCAAGGCACAAATTAGCTCTCCTTCAAGATTAACTTCAGCTTCTTCATCACATTCTTCATCATATTCTTCATTATATCCTTCATTGTCAAAACCTTCATCAGATACACCACTAGTAGTAGACTTCTTGTCTTCTCCCTTCTTCAAATCCTCAGGGGCTACCTCTTTTTCAGCAGATAGATCAAAAGTATTACTCAATTCATAGGATGTAAGAATACTACGAAGCTCAACTACGGTCAACTTACCAAACTCCTTCATTTTTTTAATCTCTGAAACTTTTGCATTGAAACGCAAGGGGAGAGATTTCACAATCTTCTGAACAGCTGTAGATTCTTCAACCGTCTCTCCATGACTGTTGATAGTATTTACAACTTCATCTACATGCTGAAAATAATCAGCAATGCTTTCATCTTCTAACATGCTGAGATTCTCAAAATCACCTTCATACATTCTCTTAAGCTTATTCCAAATCTTGTGAGTAGTGTCACAATACATTACCTTCACAATTATTGTTTCTAACAAGCCACTTAAAATTACATTCATGGTTGTTGCATTAAACTCAAAAGCTTTCTTTGTAGCCGCATCGATCAAAGGAGTTGATGGGATTGTATATCTAGTTTCTACCACTTCTCCAAATATCAAGACCAAGAAACATAATGTAAGTTCTCATACAAACACTCCAAAAAGCATAGTTAGTACCATTAAACATAGGAGCTCCATTAACAACAAACTTCTCAAACGAATTCATGTGTGCAACCAGAATCTACCTCCAAGCTTTTAAGCTCATTTTCCTGAGGAACCGGGCTCTAATACCAATTGAAGAGCACATAGGAAATATTGAGAGGTGGGGGGGGTGAATCAGTATTTCAAAACTTTTCAAACTTTAAACCAAATTTAACATGTAAATCAGAAATTAGAACATTAAGAGCATCAACAAACACCATAAATGAGATAAACACCAAGATTACGTGGAAAACCCTTTTGGGTAAAAAACCATGGCAAAAAATTGCTTTTATTTATCTCCGCAGGGAAACCAACCCCGCTTATATATTTAGTGAGCACTAACTCTCTTCAAGCACCAACTTCAAAAAATTTAGCAAGCACCAACCCTCTTTCAAAGCACCAACTCCGAATACATTGAAGCACTAACTCTAGAATTTGTATACAAATCTGCAAAACACTGTTTCATGCAATGCCTTCACATGAACTGTGAGGCTCATACTCAAATCATAAATCTGAAAGAACTGAGACTTTCGTAACCCTTGTTCATAAAAAAAAACTCAAATCTTTATAGTTCAAACCTTCCAACCATTATCATTCTCTAAACTTCACCAACAAACAAAACATTTCTTTAGCATAGCTCCAAACAAAGTCAACTCGGAAGTGATTCAACATACATCTTCCACAGCATATATGCATTTCATGAACTTGCCTCCAAAAATCTGATACTGCTGTCTACTCACAGAAATGTCGAATAGATAAAGGCAAAGCTTGGAACATAATCAGAAATGAAGAGGAAATCTGCTTCATAAAATGTCAATAATCTTGAATTTTTAAGTCTCAATCTCTGTGAAGATAAATTGATTTTTATAGGTCTAGATTTTGAAGGTATATAGCAGCTAGATTGGTATTACATTGGGAACGCAGCACCATCTTAAGCTTCACACCATGTGCTCAGAAACTAGCATATTATTGCAATCATCTTACCCACCTTAACTCAAAGTTATCTACCACAGGTATTCAAGCAACTCCAAAACATCACCATCATCGATACTAAAACAGCAGGCTTCAACACCTACATCACCCGACTCTAAACCCCATGCATATATTTCATTCAGCAGCACACAAAACTCAGAAGAAGGCATGAAAATACTTCATAAACCAGATGTATTTTCCTTACACAAACGCTGCTTCCATTCAAACTCTGCCGGCACAAGGAATATACAAAAACTGAAGCAAGTGTATAGAGCAGTCCACATGCATAGTCGCATAGTAATTAATTTGAACGCTAGTGGAGGAAATAAATGCCTTCATCAGATAACTGTCACCTAGATACAAAGAGCTGCCATAATAAAGAAGCCACACAGTTATACATAACAGTCACGTCTCTAAAATAGATACTCGATATATTAGAATAGCCATCCAAACCAAGCAAAGAAGTTGCCAGATTTTGAATTCATAGGCACTAGAAGCAAAGAAATTTTCTCAAGCCATTCACTATATATAACGACATTTGAATACACTCAACATTTAAAATACGCTGCCAGAAAACCTTGCCATTGCTAAAAATAAGAAGAATTGATATTTAAAAATGAAAGAGCCGCCTTTGCAAATATCTGAAATCAAGCCGCCTTAAAAAAATGTCTTTGTAGTTTGTTTTGGAAACTGTCAGCATCAGAAAGGTATTGATTAAAATTCCATGACTAAAGTTTTCTGCCGCCACCAATAAAGATTTGTAGAGTAAAGGAGCTGCCATGTTAAAATAGACTCTTTAAAAAATCGAAACATTTAACTTCATAAATCATATCATAATAAGTCATTGCTGCCACTCAGCCTTTCAAAACCTTAGTGCATCCTGGACACTTCACTTCTCACAGCATGGTCAGAAACAATCATATTTTTATTTATCACCATCTTCCACACACAAAGTCGTGAACATAAAACCGATGCCATATTCAGAAAGATACTACAGTTTTCATTTATTGCCCTGTCACGATGTAGGGAGACCACCATATTAATGAAGGCGACAAGAAGAAAAATAACTGCTGAACCCTGTAGCTTATTGATTCAATCTCAACAAAAAATCGTTGTGTGAGCATTTTTAAAGACGTTGATATCAGGCTCCCAAAAAAAACGTTAAAGAAATTATAACGCCAGGCGCAGCAAATTAAATAAATCACTTTCAAAATAAAGCTTCCATAACCACCACGTCTCTGCCAAAAGCTTTCTTAATGAAACTCGACCCCATTAGACACTGACGCCCAGGTCTCATCGTGAATTCTTCCTCAAAGTGAATACGAGCAAAAGCCATTTTTAATCTTTATTAATCTCAATGCCCGTCACTTATATTTATTCACTGCAGCTCAAAATAATGTAGCGATAACTTATTACTTCAAACTTCCGTCAGAAATTCTGCCAGCTGCCACATTAAAGGATACGTCTCAAAAAGAATCAAATTTAGCCACCTGAAGATTTAAATTGCTGAATAAAACATACCCCACGTGGCTTCAAAATACACCCTCATAGAATTTTCAAACTTCATGCCCAAACCACCTTAAGAAGAAATCGAGCCTTTTTAAGAGAGACAACCTTTAAACTCAGCCACCTCATATTCAATTTTGTTCAAATACTTTAGCTGCCTCAACCTTAATAATATAAGTCACAATATAAGACATAAATCACCGAACAATAAAAAGTCCACTTGACCAATCAAGGATGATGTGGCATAGTTGATGATTTGGCACAAAGAAGATAGACTTTTCAAACAGCTGACAAGTAAGCTAGCAACAAGCTGATGTAGACAAGCAGCCAGCTGAAGCAAATAGACAAGAAGCTCAACTAGACAGACAAGTAGCTGAAGCAGGCACCCAACCAGCTCAAGCAAGCAGTCAGACAGCTCAAGCAGGTCAAGCACATAAGCACACAGCTCAACCTTGACATCAATGACAAAATATCTAAATAGAATAAATGTTTGATTCAATTAAATGCTTTACGATTCAGTATATGAAATATATAATGTGAATATGACATGTATGTGAGGTATATGAGGCATTGATTTGGATAACTACTATTATGGTGAACTAAATTGAATGCAAGAACGGGATCAAGCCTCCAAAAGAGAGGGAAGTATCACCAGAGAAGAACTGACCGGGTAACCTTAAATTTGGCCTTAATGAGCTTTCACAAACTCACACCCTAGTTGGTCCCAGCTTAAGTCAATTCAGTTTGGGTAATGGGCATGTTACATCGGTATCAAAGCTACCGTGCAACTTTTGGAACCTATGTACTCACTATGTTTCCAGTCCAAAATTATATGAGAATAACTTTTAGAAATTCTTGTGCCAAGATGGTGCATCTCAAGATGACTGCGAGAAAGTCAGTAATCAGAAATGGGTGCTACCTATGGGCCAAGAAGGAAAGAGAAGCCCTTGTTCGTACCATTGAGGGAACTAATTATGATAATACCATTTAGCTAAGTGATACTGAGACTTTTAGTCATGCAATTTCATGAATTAGTCAAGAGAAGAGAAGGATGAAAGATGATGCCAACTTCAACTACTTACCTTTTGTCTCGCCGGCTAAGTTAGACTCTGTCACTTTCCAAGGATATGCCCTAAGAATGTAGTGTTAGTCTAGTCATGATATTTAGGGATTCTCGAGTTCTTCCCTTAGTGGAAGTCATTGTAATAGCCACAAGTGGAAAATCAAAGGGTTATGTACCTCAAAACTATGTGTCGAAGGAAAAAACTAAGGGTTATTATCCTTTCAAAGATAGAAATGAGTAAAAATATGAGGGTTATAACCCACGAAGTTATGTATTAGAAAGTGAATCAAAGGGATATACTCCCTTAGGCTATTTAAATAGTCAATCTATGTAAACTCAAGGAAATTGAAAATCCTTTTTTATTATAATAAAAATCTTATTGGGAAAAAATTATGAATGAGTTCTTTAAATATAAATTCTTATTTGAATGTTAGATCTTTTTGGAATATTGTTAGCATTGAGAAAACCTTCACAGATCTAACTAAAATGAAACCTTCAGGTATAACTATTCTTGGAAAAATGGTTAGGACAAGAACTAACTTGGGGGAGAGTCACGAAGTAGGTCAAGGCACTGAGAATGTCGAAGCTAAGTTGGACCGCATTCTGGTTATCACAGATGAAATTAGAATAAGAATAGGAAACCTCAAAAAAAAAGTTAGGGGAAAGGAAAGAGTGGATCAAGAAGTCCCAAACAATGAAGAATAAATTCCCAATAACGAGGAAGAAGGGGGGATTCCCGTAATCATACTAAATTTAGTGATCAAGAGAGTGATAGGTCACAATCATATTTTGAGGGAACCCGCAGCTTTGGCAAATGATTTATCACGCGGACATGAGGGAAGATCACACCACCATAATTTGAGGGTAGTGCTATTGGAGATGCGAAGGAACCATGGCTTATGGAATGGAGAAGCATTTCAAATCAGAAATTACTCGGAGGTCACTTCAAAGCCGCCGCATGGGGAGCATTTCCCGCTTGAAAGTTGATAGCATCCAACCGGTGGATGAGTAAGAAAATGGAGCTACGCTTAGTTCTTTAAGTCTCACATGAAACGAAGTTTGCAAAGATTTCCAGTAAACGATGGTTGACCCAACTCTTCTATGACCAAAAGCTCATTGACTTCCAAAATCTGAGGCAAGGTGACTCCTCAGTGAATGAGTATTGGGATAAGTTCACTTGACTTCTAAAGTACATACCTATGTACCAGAAGGATGTAATGTCCCCTTCTCGAGCATGACTTCTTTTGGTTGACCGTTAGCCTATTCTGGAGACCCGTAGGCTTCTCAGTGGTGAAATTAGGGTTTCTTGGTTGGTGGTTTCTTGTGCTCACGGATTGGCGTTTGAATTGCGGTTTCCTTCTGGGTTTCTCGTGAGCTTTTCGGTGGTGTGTTCGTTTTGGCATTCTGAGCACTTTCACGAATTTACTATTTTTAGTAAATTCTATTTCTGGCAGTGGTCCTGTTGGTTTCGGCTCGATTGACCTTCTTCTTCAGTATGTTCAGTTGGATTTGCTCAACTTTGGCTTTGGGGCTCGTTTGGAGAGATAAGTTGAATTATTTTTAATAAAGTCATGTTTAATGTTATATTTTGCTGTTGACCCCCCCCTTAGCCTAGTGATTGAACTTAAGTTGTTTTTAAAAGTGGTCATTGAGGGGGTGGTGCCTCATGAGGGTATTTTATATTGTAAAGCTCAAATATTAATGCTTGAAAAAGGGACGCCCTTTTGAGGAGGTTATTTTAAATTAAATTAAAAAGTCAAAATTGCTTAAGGCAAAAAGGACGCCACATTTGGAGGGAAAAGGAGTTACTCAAATTTAAATTGTTGGGTTTCTAGAAGCTTCTGGACAGTCATCTCAAGTCTTTAAAAGGAGGTCTTGGTCTTCAGTTTCAGTATCCAACTTCTTGAGTAAAGTTATGCTGCCGAAATGGTGAGAGGATTGCTTCGAGGAATGAATGCCTCCTAGCTTGGCTCAACTTCGTGCTTGTGAGACAGCACCTAGTGGAGATATTTCTTGTGTTGAGTGCATTTTGTAGTGAGGTATGCTTTGTTGAGAGTTAATTGCATTGGTAGTTCAGTTGTTTGCACTTTTATGTCATTTTCAGAGGTTGCTGAGTTCATAGCTAAATTGTCATTTTCACTCATATTTCAAAAATACAAAAAGATTGCATTCTGGGTATTTCCTATTTGCATTTGTCTAGGGAAGGCGCCAACATCTGTGAAGTTTCATAATTTTTAGTCAAGTGCTGATTTTTAAAGAAGAAAATCGCCCTTTCTCTTGGGCCGTACATTTTGTACTTGCATAAGATTTGAGATAAAATTAAATATTGCAGATTGGGTCTGTTCTCTGGTTCTAACTTGGGCGCCTTGATCATAGAGGGCTGTTGCATTTCATTTGGGGTCAATCGGTTGAGAATTGTGAGAGTTGTGATCATTTCAATTTAATTCTGTATTGCTGTTTACCAGTATCAGACCTTGTGACAGTCATATTAGTTTGCATTTAGAGTGGGTTTTGAGTTGAGTAAGTGATAGAAAGCTTGAGAAAACATTGAGGAAGACACACTTATCTTTGCTAACGTTAAAGAGCTCTATTTACTTGATATTGCAGACATTCTTCATCATACTGTAAGCTGAACAGTAGTACTGTCAGCATCTTATTATTCTTGCAATTTCAATGTTTGTAACTACCCACTGAATAAGTGGAAGAGGCTGGCTTGCCGCCTATTTACTTGTTTGCATTGTAATTTCCTTAGTCTCCGCCATATGGTCACCTCTTATCCATCATGGATTGAGTAGCACATGCTTGGTGTTGAGCTATCTTTCCAGTATTGCAATTAGATAGGGATCCTCTGACCGAATGCTCGTCGTTCGCCGGTGCATCTCTTGGTTAGAGTTTCTGTTCAGCATTTTCCTTTGAGATCCTCTGACCAATGCTCACACCTTGCCCTTCCCGGGATCCTGGTGTACATTCTGGTTAGAGTTACTTTCAGCATCGTTTGGTTTTCAATCTAACCTTAACGGGTGCTTGATTCATTGTAAATTGTTGTTAAAAAATTGAAAAAATTGGGTCTTGTGATATATTTCAAAGGGACAAGTGATTTTGTATAAGAAAGTTTATCATGGGTCTAAAATGTGTAAATCGGGTGGTGAGGTAGATGTCTTCATGGTCCAGCCTACCATGGATTTGGTGTAAGAGAAGGTACTACAGGAACAAAGGCGTGAATCTATCTCAAACTACCAAGAGAGGAAGAAAAAGAAGCTCGCTTAGATGCAGAACAATAAAACTCCAAGGAAGCCTAGTGAAGGGAAAAGTTATCAAAAGCAAGGGGATAAGGTACCCCAAAATAATTGGAGTGAACCAAGGAGAGATCGAAGAGGAAACAACGCCAATTTTAACAACTACAAAAACAATGCTGGTGGAAATGAAAGTAATTTTGGAAGACCTATGAAAAGGAAAGGACCAGTGAAGGGATGTTTTACATGTGGTGGGGACCACTATGCGAGTAATTGTCTAAGCAAACCATCTGGGACACAACCACATGGTAATTCTCTTCCACCTTAGAAAGCTGCATTCCAGCAAAGGATTCATGTTGCTATGGATAATCGGCAAGTGGAGTACAAGATAACTCCAGTAGAAGCTTCGGGTGCTTTCTCTAGAATTCCCATTTCAATTTTAATAGATACTAGTGCAATAGAAAATTTCATTTCTCCTAGAGTAGCAAGTCAAATGTCTAGAAAAGTTGGCTACATGAAAAAGTCTTGGGTTGAAGAATATGCAAACCAGACAAGAGTTGAAGTGAGTCAATGTCTATTCGAGGCAAGAGTTAAACTTCCAAGTTTCTCAACAGAAGTAAATTTGTATGTAGCTCCCTTAGGTTCTTATGATGTCACCTTAGGGATGAATTGGTTATGGAAGCATAGGGCCAAGGTAGATTGTCATGCTAAAACAGTTGAATGCTTAGACGATCTAGGTAGTTGGGTGTCAATACAAGGAACACCAAGAGAGGTTAAGTTACAATAGATATCTGTTGTACGAGTGCATAGGGCAAAGAAGAAAGGTTGCCAATTCTTTGCATTATTTAGAAAAACTAATTCTTTAGACCAATGAAGTATCACAATAACCTTTCTCAGCTCAACACCATACACCTATCCTACTACAGAGCTGTCACAGTCTCAAAAGAACACGAAAAACAATCTTCAATAATAGAGTATGAATGGGGACAGGTATTCTTCAAGAACCACGACTTCATACTGCCACACCCATACATGCCAGCACATCCACTCCTCACGACTCTGAAGACCATCAAGTCTAGCAATAAAATAAAGACCAACATGAAGACTCAACCACAAGAGCAAATAAATGACATCCTGTAGCTTATCGATTAGAAAGAAGCCACCTTCTTCAAAAAGGCACTGCAAAGAATGAGGTGAAATAAATAAAATGAAATGCCCAGACTAAGTATGGAAGTCGATACATGACTCAGCACTCAAAAGACTTAAATTTTTTCACTGCAATAGAAAGAAGATATCCGACAAACACAAAAATATTCATGACTTCATAACAGCAAAAATTAAAATTCACGACCTTCACATATATGAAACCATCGCTCCACACCCGACTAAGAGATAACGCAAAGAATATATCTGTTTTCAGCACCAAAGGTAAAGGCAATTAATTCCAACTGAAAAAGAATCATGTCCTCATACATAATGGAGTCAAAGCAAATACAAGGAAATAATGCTACCATATTCATAAGCCATCCATGATAAGAGTCGGCAGTTTTAAGAGTCACAATGAATGCCTTACACCTCACAGTCAAAGTCACAGAATGAAGCAACAAGTTTGCACGGTAGTATATAATGCAGCTGCAGCAAAAATAAACTATCAAATGATTTTCCAAAAGTAACCAACACTAGAGAATAAACATAGCAAGTATTAATGTCAACGACAGAAGGAGCCGCCCATGTTCTAACATCCTTTAGAAGGCCCATTTCAAACTGAAGCTGATGACTCGACTTTTCAAGAATTCTCCATCAAAGTATATCGTCCGGCATATGTAATAATATAGTTAAGGTAAAGGCATAAATTTTTACACACTCAATTCTGAATTCATAGCAAATAAGAAATAATACCATGCTAACCGCCAAACTTTAATTTCCATTGCCATTCATAAAGAATAGATAAACTCAAAAATAGCCGCCTCCAAACATAAGTCAATGAATGCTTTCAAATATTTCTGGAAAAAACTATGACAAAGGTCTTTGATACAATAAAGCCACGTCCATATAAATTAGACACTCAACAAAGAATTCTTTATACTTTGCTGACTAAGTAGGCAAGCTATTAGCTTAAGCAAATGGGAAGAAGCAAGCAGACAGCCAAGGTAGCTGGAAGTACACAACCAAAGCGGTGAAGTGGGCAAGCAGAAGCACCTCAAGTGGGCAAGCAAGTGGGCAAAGTGGCTCAAGCAAGTAGGCAACCAGCTCAAGAAGCACACAACCAGGTAGCTCAACATGTCACAGGGCCAAAGTGAGAAGCTCAAGCAGCTCAAACTGCTTAAGCAAGCCAACCCAACCTTGACATCAATGATAAGAATATTCTAACAATCTCCCCTTTGTCATTGATGGCAATACCATCTGAAACCACAACCAATACTGCACCTGACAGCACCTCATGAAGCCTGGAATGTTCTGAAACTGATAATGAAACCAAACCTAACTTGAAACAATGCTGCTCCCCCTAACTTATTCCTCCCCCTTTGACATCAATGACAAACTAAACAACCAATGTCATGGCATAAA